>JAQIXT010000119.1:0-68397 GCA_034700445.1 Stenotaenia linearis
TGAACCCACTCAAGTTACAGTTAAGTCTTAATTTGTTAAGTTAACGTTACGTTACGTCAGGTGTGAACCTAGCATAACACTTCTACTGAAATACTTTTTCAAATTTAATTAGATGTACGGTAAGATACTACAATTCTTTCATGTTTAATGAAGAACGTAGCTGTGAGGTACAATTTACTTTAGGTTTCATCTCCAGCATTAAATAAATATTTAAATTCGAAGCCCAGATATTTTTTCTACGGAAACCCTTAAGGAAAGAAAAAGTCGATTAAAATCAAGCTTGTGAAAGAAAAGCGAGAATGTGAGTAGTAAAGTCTAGACATACTGCACAAACAATAAACTTTATACCAGACATAAAGTACATAAGACTAGAAGTGAAGGAAAGTGCAGTTTTAGTGCTTGAAACACAGTCACTGTTATTGACTTCTGGTTACTATATGTTATGAATATCAGAAGTGAAAAGAACTGATTGCTTCTTCCAAACTTGGTTATAGTTGCAAATTAGAGGTGTGAGCCGCAACGGCTGAGCCAATCCAGCTGGCATGTTTGTAGTTTTCGGCTGGCAGCCATGACCCTTACTGGCAGTTTAATTTAGCAATAGCAGCTGAAATTAAATTAAATTAAATTAAATATCTAGCAAATAAATTTGTTAATATTTATGAATTTTATTGAATTTTTTTGACTTAAACAAAAAACTGCAATTAAAAATTGCAATTTTATACTTTTAAAGTTAGTTTTCAGTTGTTTTTGCTGACCAGCAAGCTAACTCAACTTTTAATGGCTACGCCAGCTTAGCCAGCAGCCAGAAAAACTATTAATTAAACCAGCCACAGCCAGCTGCTAACTATTATTATTGGTTAAGCTAATCTAGCCAGTCGATGCACACCTCTGGTTGCAATGTTTAAGTGAAAAAAATACTCCACTCTTGTTGACGTTCGGCTTTTTATTTCAGGCGGATGGTCGTTTGGCACGGAGAAATTCAAAGAAGGATCGAGCAGTCGCTACGCAAGACAAACTTTTGTTTTCAGTGCCATAGATTATTTACGCCAACGAAATTTTGATGGACTCGACTTGGATTGGGAGTATCCCAAAGGAGAGGATGACAAAAAGAACTTTGTCGCGTTATTGAAGGTAAAAGATGTTTTATTCATACCCATTCAACATACCCCTCAAGGGTGTTAAGTAATTCCACACGCTTGATTTTTGTTTATTTCCATTTTATTTCAACCAGAGACAGGTTTATTTGACGTATAAATTAAAAAGTTGTTGTTTGTTTTCCCCTTTAAAAATGAAATTGAAAGCCGGAATTGAAAACACGAATTAAAGTGGAGTTTGTTTGAATCTCGGATTTCATTGTAAACCTGTGAATCACGTCTTTTCCAATCTGTGCAGGATCTACGCGAAGCTTTTGAAGCCGAAGCCAAAGAGACGAAAAGGCCTCGCCTGCTTCTTAGTGCGGCAGTTCCAGCAGGAGCGGAGACTATTCGAGGTGGATACGATGTGCCCACTGTGAGTAGGTGAGTATTGAAATCGATTTAGGTCGGCAAAAGGGGAGCAACAAAAGAGGCAACTGCAATAGATTTACGTCAAGGAATGATAGTAAAGTGTTGTATAAATGGAGACAGTTATTGCAGAAATGCAAATGCCGAGGAATGTTACGCGCTCAACTACGATGTGTAAAGTTTGTTTCATAAACTGAGCGTGTAAAATGCGAGTTATCAAGTTGTGAGTGAAAATGAGAATATTACACTGCAAAAAAATTAAATTTACAAATTTCAAGTCAATGTAAAGTCAAAACCTTTATCGCCGTAAAGATACCCACGTTAAATATCATGTTACAGATATACAGTCGGACCCGCGAGTAGCGTCAATCAAGGGACCGGGCTGAAATTGACGCTATAAGCGGGTTGACGCTATATCCGAGGTCGCTACTCGCGGGTCCGACTGTATTAAGGTTATTAGTAGCACTACTTGTATTACTAGTACATTTTAGAGACTTTTAGACAGGTTTGGTCACTGAAAATTGGGTTATTTACATTTTTAATTCGGATAGTCGAGGTTGTCATTCAATATTGAATCGACAAAATATAAGTTTTAGAACAGCGAGCACTAAAAGGCTTGAAAGAAGAGGTTTAACATGAAAAAGTATTTGCTACAGTCGCCTTTAAGGATGCCCATAGCAAATAATCAATTTTTAATCCTCCATGTCCCCTTTGTTTCAGTTTTATTTGAAACTTGAAACCCCTTCCTCCTCCATTTGTGATGAAATTAACAAAAAATTTAATTTACTGTAATTGTGTTATTATTATTTTCTTAATTTTAAATTTAAATATTTTATTGTTTCACACAATTTAACCACAAATGCATTCTTACTTTTAAAGTTTAATATGTTTGCCACTTTGGTAGCAAAGGAGAGTAAGAATTATGTCACCAAATGTTAGCATTGTGTCACTACATGTTTCATGACATGGGTTTGGTCACTAGATAAATCTGGAAGACATACCAGACCTGCATCTCGAGTAAACTATTTAAAGAGTTTGTAAATAGTGTATTAGTTAGTAGAAGTAAACCAGTAGTTGAAGTGAATATTGTTGGAAATCAGAAAGTCAATAAACAAAAAGTCTCATGTTGATCGGGTTGTAAAAGCTAACAACTGGATAGTTTATTCAATAAAACACTTTCCCTTATATACTAGAGAAGCATCTAGTCTCTAGTCGTGCGTCACGTGATTTGCTATTCAATGATATTCAAAAGCTTATGTCACAAATATAAGCTTTCCTTCTTTGAACCAAAAGGATTAAATAGGGTCCAAAGGTTACAAATGTTATTTTAAACATTAAAAAACAATTCTTGCAAGAATGAAAAATTTAATTCTTTTACTGTCTTTTATTGACCAATCCCAGAGGTTGCAACTTGCAATGCATTCTGGGAAAGGCTCTTGTTTGCAATTGGTTGTTGCCTGAGAAAATTCTACAATATTCTTTCAAGTAGGAACTACTATATACTTCTGTTCTTTCATTCCTAAAAAACAAAAGAATTTTCTTTTAGTCGTTCTGTCTTACAAGCGAGAACCAACGTTAAGTCGTGGCGCTTAACGACAACCCATTTACTGTAAACTTAATATCAAAGTTTTGAAATATGGATAGGTATATCCCTTTTCAAACTTCTAATCATTTATTAAAATGTCACACTTTGGGGCCGTTGATAAAGACGGCGCTGGTTAAACCAATAAGATTATCATGAGTTAGCGCCGTGCTGGTAAAAGCCTTTCGCTTATTCTGAAAAACACCTCTTAGCACTTTCATCACGCACTAAATCGACCATCAATTTTTTCACATGAAAATATTGTTCACTTTCGCCACATCCACACATTTTTTATCTCTCGATTCACTTCACTCACAAGTGTAGGCTTTAGGCTAGAAAATGGATTGGACTAAAGATGCGGTCATCTTTAGGGGTAATTTAACATAACAGTAGGATCTATCATGAGTTTTCCCTAGAAAACAGTTAAATTGAAGGCAATTTCAAGTTTCAACCCTTTGAAACCCAGTTTGCTCATGCACAGGAGTACAAATGTGCATAATGTGGAGATAGTTGTAATTTGCAATCTCAAGTAAGAGTGCATTAAAACACAATACCAGTTGTTTCTCTCTTGGATTAGGTTGAGAGGAAAAATTCATTTGTCTAAGTGTCCACTGCAGGAGGATAAAAGGTCTTGGAGAACTCATTTTAACCTGACTTTGGTCAACCTAGGGTCAGTGGGCATCCACAAATTCTCAGTCCATTCTCAGCTCTTATATCAAAGTTTATTTTTCAATCTAAGGCCTTAAAGTGCTTTTCTTGAAACAAACTGCAATTATCACATGTTGTGTGGCTATTAATGTCAAAGGTTTATTTTTTCCCTGACATTCTACTTCCTTTGAAACTTAATCAGAAAGAGTACTTTACTTAATTTTATCAAGGCTTTTAAGTTTTAAGAATTTATTACTGGATGACATTGATGAGGAAATATGTTGTTTTTCAATTAATGGAATTTGTCTAGTCACTTAGAGCTAATGCAGTTTTCTCAAAGGGATATTGTTGATGATTCATTGGATTAATTGAAAATCAATTTAAGGGTTTCATTAACTCACTTTTAATGGCTTAACTGGATGTGCAACTGTTTTGAAAAGACATTCTTTACACTAAGGAACCTAAAATCTTGCAACTTTTCTCTTTAAACAAGAATTTGTGAAGTTAAATATTTACGCTTGGCAATACACTGAATTAGGAACAATGTGTGTTAGTTTAGTGTATTGCAGTGTGCAGAGATTAGAGAGTTTGCGGTAAACAAAACTTATGTCTTATAACTTATAAATTCCATGTTAATTATAAATCTGACTTATATTGAACATGGAATTTATAAGTTATAAGACATAAGTTTTGTTCTCCGCAAAGTCTCTATTATTTACGACCATTAAGGGGTTTCATTTTGGCTGATTTTTGGATTATTTGATTCTGTGATTCTTTAAAATCGTCCAATTTTTGAGTATCTGCCATGCGTAGAGAACTGAAGAAAAGAAGGGGTTAATACAAGTCATTACGCTGGACTCATCCCTCAATACTAAGAAAACCCCTTCTATGAGGGGAAGCCCATTTGAGATCTACAGAAAGTCATAAACTATCATTGTCTAGGCGTGGTTTTAAGCATTGTCTCAAAATTTCAATAGTGATTATGTACCTGAATTTATAAATTCAAAGGGCAAATTGGGAATAAAAGTCGAATGTGTCGACGTGAAGGAAATTTTAGGTTGCTAGCCAAACCGGAAATGCCATCTAAAGCAGCTCCGGGTAGTCGAGCGTGAAAAATCTAGCTCGAAATGGCCCTAATGAACTGAAAAAATCGCAGTTCACTCACTATTTTTCACTTTAAAATATATTACCCAGTTAGAAAGGCACTACTTTCCACTCACATCATGCGCTAAATCGACCAACATCTTTTGTAAGCGAAAACATTGTTCGCTCACAGTTTATTTATGCCTCAACCAATTTCAACTCACATGTGTACAAGTCACTTAACACAGCCAAGACTTTTATTACCTTTCACTCATAACTCATATTCTTATAAAGTAATTATATAAAACCTTTAAGAAAAAAATTATTAAAACTTGGAATCGAGAACTTCAATCAGCATTTCTTCCGCTCGCTGATTTCCCTTTAAATTTGAAAACTTTCGACAAAATATTCAATAAAAACGTAACGATTGCGACATTTCATTCAATAACATCTTTTTCCGTTCCACTTTGCAGCCTTCTCGATTTTATCGATATAATGACCTACGATTTTCACGGCAAATGGGAGAGCACCACCGGTCACAACAGCCCATTATATGCGCCTTCGTCGGACTCGACGTGGAGAAAACAGCTGTGCATGGTACGGCGTTATATACAAATTCACATTTTTATTTACAGGTGGAACCTCGTTACGACGAACTACGAGGAACCGGGAAAAACCTTCATTGTAATGAAATTTTTGTTATAACGAGATCGATTATAAAGGATTTCTATTATGACGGGGATTCGAAAAAATTTTGTTGTAACGAGATTTTCATTGTAATGGTATTCGTTGTAACGAGATTCGACCTGTATGTACAGTCGGACCCGCTTATAGCGTCAATCAAGGGACCGGGTCGAAATTGACGCTGTAAGCGGGTTGATGCTATAGCCGAGGTCGCTACTGGCGGGTCCGACTGTATATCGATATCAACCGTATTGTCGCCCCACGTTTTAATCAAACTAAAAAAAACCGTAAAACCGGCGCAACGCGAACACGTTCCTTTTATTATCAGTCAACGTGTTACTATAGGTTACATTGAAAAAAAATTTTAAAAAAATATTTTTTTTTTTAAATTTTGCATTTGCTTTTACATTGCATGCAACTCTATTAACTTTGAAAATGGTAAAACATGCTTTTAACTTATTCATGTTTTGTTATATACTTGATATGCTAAATTAGCCGGAATGTTCCACCCTTATCTATTTTGAACAAGTTGGGAGCTTGAATAATTTACATCATTTTCTTGCTTCATTTTACGCTCGGATTACAGGAGAGAATGAAAATGATCAGGCAGACAATTGAATTTGCAGAATCTGCAAGTGAGGCTGGCTCTAGGGCCTGTGGCGCTCCAGGCGACTCCTGATCCCCACTCGCCAATGTACTTTATTTGATATTTTCACTTTATCCCTGGTATTTCTTTGTTCGAGCGAAGAAGGCTCAATTCCGAGATTGGGTCGATAATAAATTGTTCTTTGTTTACGTTGTTTAATCACTTGGGTAAATCCCGAGCAATTCTATTTTTAAAGTTATTCCGGCGGCTTCCCTCCGTGTTGTGTCAACACGGTTTGTTATGGATCCATTTTAAATTACCGAAGGATTTAGTGACACGTTTTAATACTTAATTCATTGCTTTTCCCTATTAAACTCCAGTCGCTTTATTTATCTAAACCAATAAACTGTTTTATATTCGACGAAAAATTAAGCGCAAAGTCATTAAAAGCATCGCATGTCTCGTTTTATTTCATCGTAAACTGTCGACTGATTTTTAATGTCAAAATGAAAAATTTTGCAGATCAAAGTCAAAATGAAAATTTTGCAGATCAAAACATACACGTTAAACAAGCGTAAAAAAACCTTAGATAAAATTCGAGTACTTTCCAGAAGAGGGTAATAAAGGAAAAGCTTTGCGCACTGTTTGCGTAACACTCGGAGTCGCCTGCGGTTTAAATTATGCTGTAAAAACAAAATATTAAAATTTCAAAGTTTAATTTATCTTTGTTCATACCGGCAATACATTTTTAAAAGTAATATAAAAGATGTTTTCTGTTGTAGGATTTCGCAGCCAATATGTGGGTGCGTCTCGGAGCACCGCGTGAGAAACTCATCATTGGCATGGGCACGTACGGTCGATCCTTCACACTGGCCAATCCGAAGAGAAATGGCGTCAATGCCCCAGCGTCTGGAGGGGGCAAAGCAGGAGTGTACACTCGGGAAGCTGGATTTCTCGCTTACTACGAAGTAATACGACGATAGTCGAGAATGACTTGAGAATTTATTGCTTTACATTTTAAGAGAAAGAAACATGCCTTCAATTCTGCTTTCTGACCATTTCTTTGGATGTTTGCCATGTTTCCCAGTTAGTGGGGAGGGAAAGGAAAAAAATAACAGCAGGGAAGGTATATTATATATATGTGGGAAAGAAACAGGTGTATTAAATTGACAGTTATGAGAAATGACAGGCAATGTATTGGGAAAATGATTTTGTTGAAGTGTTGTTCTGTGGTTTAGCGATGGCACCGGCGTTTAAGATGTAGTATCTCTCTGAGTTATGGCTTGCATGAATCAATGATGAAGATGGTCAGATGCAATGTATTCAGTCCAGATAAGACAGTTTATTCAAACGCTGCGAAGATAAATGAACTCGGAGATCACTGTATAAATCACGAAGGGCTTTGCGATTGACCGAAACAAAATACGAAAACTGTCAATGTTTAAAACTAGAGTTAAAACCAAAGTAAAAAAATTCTGTAGGTTGCTGTAGAATTAGTTCATAAAAATAAAACCGATTTATTCGCGCACTGTGACCGCATTTCGATAATTCTATCGTTTGTGTTTAGATTTGCGAAATGTTGAAAAAGGGCGCTACTTACGTGTGGGACGACGAAATGAAATCACCCTACGCCTACGACGGTGACGAATGGGTCGGCTTCGACGACGAACGAAGCATATTAGAAAAGGTAAGCGAAGCAATTTTCCCTAACCTCATTGATTATCGGCAAATTACTCGGGCTTTATTACAAGTTGTGCAGTTATAAAGCTGTCGATAAGCTTCAACTTGAAATGAAATTACTTCATTGAACCCCCCCACACTTCCCACAACTCCTTTTGTTTTCCCATTTTTTTAATATAGAAGAAAAGCTTTTCACTTTCCCCCATCTACTTTGGCTTTTTTATTGATTTCCAGAGTAAACTCAGAAGGAATTTCAAACTCCACTTTTCTTTTCCTTTAAGTTTATTTTATTTTTTGTATCATGGGTCATAAACCAGGGTAATAATACACTGTGAGATTCACAAACTTTTAAATCATCCCATTTTTTTTCTAAAACAATAGGAGAAGAAGTGGAATTATATCCAATTCCTTCTCCCCTTTTATCTTTTATATATAAAAAAATTCTTTATTTGACATGTAATTTGATGCTGCAGGTTTACTATACAGTGAATCTTTTATATTTCCAGTTGAAATGGCTGAAAGAAAACAAATTCGGTGGAGCGATGGTTTGGAGCATTGATATGGATGACTTCAATGATGTGTGTGGAGGCGGAAAATATCCTCTGATCGGGCTCATTCGACAGGAATTAAGGGGTGTGCCCAGGCCGCAGGGTTCGAAAATTACTGATTGGGCCTCCATTGCTCAGACGAGGAGAAATGATGTGGAGGTGGCCACTGTGGCACCAACTCAAGCATCGAGACCTAAATTGCTGAGGGTTAAGCCGGAGCCAAAAAGTCTCGTTCATTTCGATCGTAAGTTCCAATTTGGTGGTGGATCGAATTTTAATTTACTCGTATTGGAGAATTGCTAACGAGGATTAAACGGGGTGAATGGATGGTGTTTATTATCATAATCCCGCGACGCATAAAGAAAATATCAATAAGTTGATCACGGTGTTTGTTTTGCAAAGCTTTGAGCTGTTGGTTTAGGATGAGGTGAACAATGAGTGAGTTTGATGTAATTAACGCTGGAGTTTTCAATAACGTGTGGAAAGCCGTGGGAAATTGGATAGGTATTATATTAAATCACGGAGAGCCCGTAGTCGTTCGTAATTAGAATAACACTAATAAATAGTTAAACGAGCAATAAAAATCTTAAAGATTTAAGAAGTCCCTTGTAGAAAATATTGATCATTATTAAGTCATTTTTGTCCGTCAAATCTGTTCGCAATATCGAGAGTTCGTAATATCCGAATTTTTTAACACTGAATGAATGGATAGGAATCCAACCAAACTTTTAAAAAAATTCGTTAAAACGAGGAATTTGCAATAAGTGGGTTCGTAATAATGAGGTTCGACCGGTATTTATCCCGAGAATGGAAAAAATATTGCAATCGGCATTGTTCCGACACTTCCGAATTCAATGATTGCTTTCCAAATGTAAATTTACAAGAGGAAGTACCAAGGTAGTTAATATGATGTCAATTTATTGGTTTATGAGCTTTATTGTAGTGTTTTCCACACATAACCAAACATTGCGGTAACCCATTAATCAATTTTGACTCATAAGCCAATCTGATTGATGATATATGTCGGCAATGCTTTATCGCTGGACTTCCTTAATTCAATAGATACAACGATAAACCTGGGAATCCGAAATAGACAGTCGCCCATTGGCCAAATAGGATTAATTAACAAATTAGACAACATAGGAACTCAAGTTTAACTTCGAGTTTAGCAAATTCTTTTAATTGTAACTTCCAGCAGCGTTTATAAATTCTTTCATTCCATTAGTTAAATAGACGAAATTGATTACCATGATGGTTAAATTCCATTCCAAGCGTTCATTAATTTTTGGAGGTTCGCTCGTATTCTGACATACAATTTATTTCAAACCGTCTCCTTATTTTTTCATCTCAAAACCCGACGAGCAAACACAATCCCATTAAGACGATTAGAAAATAATTTGGAAATTAATAAATAATAAAAAAATGGATATGTTCTTTTGAAAAAAATAATTGGTTTATTTTTTTGGGCCATGTTATTCAGTATCTAAATCATATACAGGTCGAACCTCGATATAACGAACTCGAAGGGACCATCAAATCTGTTCGCAATATCGAGAGTTCGTAATATCCGAATTTTTTAACATTGAATGAATGGACAGGAATCCAACCAAACTTTTTAAAAAATTCGTTAAAACGAGGAATTGGCCATAAGCGAGTTCGTAATAACGAGGTTCGACCTGTAAAAACAAAAGAAATCAAATGGGAAAAGTCATATTTGTTTAACTTCGATTTCATTACTTAAAATTAACTTTACGATAAAAAGATTAGCATGTTTGAACAGAGAAAAAGCTGCTCTGTCAATATAGTTTATTAAATTTTTCATTATTAGATTGTTTCAATGCGGTATTCTATTTAAAAATGATAAATAAATAAAATTGAAATATCTTAAGCCTAGTTCACACTTGAACCACTTTTGTACAAAACCTGCCAAGTTTCAGAATAGAAATATATTATATGTATATAAATCTAGTTTTATACGCACTTAAAAACAAAAACGAGAGGGAAAACTAATTAAGCATAAAATTCAGGAATAATTCGTGCGCAACTGTCTCATTATAATTTGAGCGGAGTAGAGTTTCATAAAACCACCATTTTCATTCTTGATGGCCACCATTTGTGGCTGAGTGAACTTTAATATGAAATTTCCTCCAAACACTCTAATGTCTTAATTTCTCTGCAGCAGCAGCCCCCAAGATAGTCTGCTACTATACGACTTGGGCCGCACGAAGAAGCGGTTTGGCCAAATTCACCCCCGAAGACATCAACGCCAATCTCTGCACACACATTGTGGTGGCCTTTGCCACGCTAAAAGAGGGAAAGTTGGCAGCCGCACACCCGGACGACGAAGGCACGGAGAAGAAGAAAGGGTTATACGACCGGGTACTCGATTTGAAGAAAAAGAATCCCTCACTCAAAGTCCTTTTAGCGCTCGGTGGATGGGAGTTTGGAACGAAGCCATTCAAGTAAGAGAATTTTCATTTAAGAATATCTGGAAATGGGTTTGGGCTTTGACTTGTAGGCTCGCAGCGAGCTTTCAATTATCTTTGACTCGGATTTAAAGGGGTAGGGGTGTGGCAAGTGGAATTTTTCTATCAGATGGAATGGAGAATTTATTATGGGTCTTAGTGTTTGGTTTTGTGTTGTTGTGAAATGAGCCAAGAATGAAATATTCCTTCTTTGCCTCTCAGATTGGATCTTATCTTTTCACCTTTTCTCAAAGGGAGAATGAGAAAGGAAAGCTGCAACTGTTTAAAATGGGTCTACTAAAGGCTCAATAAATTCAGGGTATTCGCTCGAGATTTGCAAATTTGGTTATGGTATAAAGTGGGCAATATTTTGCAATTTTTTTTTTATTTTGTTTTTATTTTATTTCTTAGTTGAAGTAATGGGAAAGTTGTTTTCAGGTAAATAAATAATGCACAGCAGGATGGATGAAGATGATGTTGACTATAAAAGTTGGGGAAACAGGAATTGAGGTTGGGTTGAGGGAGGGGGAAGAACATTTCTGTTTTATGACTCAATGTATAGCAAGTAGTGGAAGAATCAAGTTGGGTTGTCTTTAGGAAAAAGAATTTTACAGTCCATTAATTACTGAAATGGGACAAGTTGCCAGTCTCCAGATTGGTTAGCATTTGTCTTGCAAAGCTCTTGGAAGCAATCACAAGTGACTTTTCCCTGTAATGTGTTACCCACTTATCAGTGAGAATTGCAGTGGAATAACCCTAAATCTCTCTTTATTTGATTGAGAGAAGGGTTTAAGATGTTGTAAAGACCAATTACGGAGAGACGCATGAATGGATGCTGTTCATTTGTATGTTGGGGTTTGATGATTCCGTCTCGACCTCAAGACATCAATATTTTTTCCGCCGGCTTTTTAAAGGGATTTAAACGCGAAAACCAAAAATTCCAATTACATCGCACAATGGACGTATAAAACATGTCTTATTAAACTTGTGGGATTTTAAGAAATTTTAAGTATCTTGTAAAAATTTGCCACTGCAAAAAAAATTAAATTTACAAATTTCAAGTCAATGTAACGTCAATGTGAAACCTCGCTGTCGAAGACTCCGTAAGAAAAATACGGAAGCATTCGCCGCACTTCGTAATTCATAATTTGAAATTAAAGAATCAAAAGGCTTTCAGCAACATCTGTCCGACCAGTGATTGAGTTTGGAATTTTTCATTTCGAGCAGATTGTTTTGAACAAAGCACAGCGACTAATTGTAAATAAGAGCAATTTAGAAGCAGTTGCTGAAGTAACCTGAATACCTCTATTCTATTTACTTATTGAGCCTTACAAAGTCAAGCCAGGCAACAATTACTGTTCTCATTTCTGATCAGGGCTTTAGAAAATGTGTGGTGATGCACTGAGAATTAATGGACACACTTAAGAAAAGTAAAGTCCCATAAGCTTATTGTCAATAAAAGTAGAACCCATGCTGCTGACATGGTCTGTCTAATGACACAGCTGTTGCTACTGCAAAGAAGATGGAAGGAACTAAGGGGCTTAAGTTCTCCTAATATTTCAGAGAAAAAAAATTATTTGATTCTAAAATCAGAAAAACATCAAATAAGAGATTTGATTCAGCAGAATTGAGTTGAAAAGTTATTTTTCTATTTACCTGAGACATTTTACATTCTTGTTTCTTGGAGAAAAATGAAGGCTTATGTGTGTTTTGACTGCATCTGTACCTGAATGATTTTCTATTTTGGCTCTGGGCATGGAATCGACTTTAAATCAGATGTACTGACTAAGCCTGGTATGGCCTAAAAGTGTGCTGAATCATTTTCATTCAAGAGAAAAGGCAGTTGTTGAAACTAAAGTGACCACTGAACATGTTTCACCTGAAAAAATGGTCGATTTAGCGTGCAATGTGAGCGAAAGATTTTTTTAAGCTGTATAAATTTTTTTTCTTAAAAAATATCCGACTGAACTACAAAGTGAAACAAGGAGTGTAAATTGAATTTTTTCACTCAACAAGACCAATTTTTGCTCAAAAAATGAAAGTGGTTAAAGCAGATATATGAAAATAACAGATTAAAACTTTACCGCAAAAAAACAATTAAAAATATAACAAAAATCAATAAAACTAGCAAAGACAATTCAATCAATAAACACATTCACTCATTACAAAAAAGCGTTTGCGTAAAACGGTAAACGTATTAAAATTTCTTACCGGTGTTACTCCTAACACAACATTGACAAGAGGAGAATCGAAAGAACACACACAACACTGTTGTAAAAAAGCTTAGCACCAAAGAAAACCTTCTCGTCCAAATCAAAACAAGGCAAGAAGAAAGCCAGAACCCCCCAGAGACTCCGGTACTTCCAGAGCTGTAAACAAAAGGCAGTTTAGCACATAATACAAACCTATCCTCAATTACATTGAAAATCGTTTACATTAAACATCCTAATGCTAAATTATGTTGTAAATCAAAAATGTACTTAAACAGCATTGGAAACACATTTGACTAGCCACAGGTGATATCATTACTATTGTTCTCATGAGAGTGCTCTAACTATTAGTTGCAACTACGCAATAATTAAAGTACTTTGCTGATTGCTGGACAATTTATGCACTGGAAATAGAATGGCCAAGTGAGAATTACAATCAATTACAGTCAAACTGAGTTTGAATTTGGGCTCTGCAACATCTTAACTTAATGGACATTTACAGAGAAATTCTGATTCGCAGTGCGATCTGATGACCACAGCTAGAGGGTTCCATTCTAATTTAGCTGATTTCCAAGTCTTGTAGTCGGCGTTCCTTTTGTGATTGCACCTCGGTTTGACAGGAAGAAAGCAAGACGAGAGTTACATTTTAAAGCGTCTACCTTGCAGCCCAACCAGCCACGTTGATTTTCTCGCATCTTATATACTCTTTATCAAGGATAAACATGAAACAAACATTATCTTCTTATGGTGGGTTTACAGTGATGTTCACACTGAGACATAACGTAAGGAATGGTGCATTGTGGGATTGAAATTGACCTGATGCGGCAACTTTCCTTACTTCAAATTCATTTTGAAGTAAGCCGTAACGTAACGTAAAAAGCTACGGCCAACCAATCACGATCGATCTTGATTCAATGTTGATGACATCACTTTTCGTCCCATTCTCTCATTGGTTGATTCAAATAAAATGCCGTAGACAAGTGTGAACATGAAAACGCCATAACGTAACAATATATTGCTACGTTTCCTTACGTTACGGCTCAGTGTGAACCCACCATTACAATAGTTACTCGCACAATTATCCTATATTCATCAATATGTATGACTTTGTTTGTCTTTTATTGGTATTGCAGTGTGCGTGCTAGTCTAAATTCTTTCTCGCGCTCTGAAAACGAAGAGTAGGCGGTTTCTAGAGAAGCGAGTCCCTCGCGCACAAATAGCAGTAAAAGATAAACAACTTTATTTTCTTAACCCGTTTAGCGAGCAACCTTTTGCTTGTTTATCGCATTTATTGCACACCTTTGCCGTCGACAAGTTCTCTTGTTTTTATCGGTCTCAAGTTGCGGATACGATGGCAATTACTATGTAGTTGCTGCGTAACTCTCGAGTTTTCTCGCTTTAGTATTCCTAACGCATGTTTACGAGAAAGCGGCAAAAATACTAAAACCGAATGAAAAACGAGAGCAATTTAGCACACGCCCATCATTGCACAAAGTTTAATAGAACGGAGGAAATGTTTTGGTCTCAAAGTGCTAATTAGCTTTTGCTTGTATTCGCAACAAGTTTATCGATCTGGAAACCGTCTTCCAACTTAAGACTTTTTTCTCCTTCCGCTCACTGTACCCATAAAAAACAGGACCAACGATGGGCCTGTGAAACATGTCTTGAATTCTTCATCAGTCGTCAACCTCGTAGCTCACATCGAAACGACACACTTCTGCAAGATGGAAGTTTTTTTTAAGCTGAATTGCCCTCGGGCACACATCAAGAAAACTGTCCACTAACATTTTCCTCCTACAACTGACAAATTGATTAAGTTTTAAAGAGACGTCTGATTGTGATGTTAAAACACTTTCTTCTAAATTTCTCATCAAAAGCGTGAGATAAACGCAGTGGATGTAATGGGAAGTTCAGATGATTCTTCTTCGATGAATAGCAATTGCAATACAAACTGCAATGTAAAGTGACGTAATTAAGCATAAAACTGAAGGAAAACTAAGTTTAGTTTAATTTTTGAAAATAGCTACTGAAGTTGTTTACGAAACTGTAATAAACTTCATAGGAAGGTTCAGTGCGGAGTTAATTGTATGTGGGTAGGTCATACTTGAAGTCGGAATACGTCTCAGGAGCTGGGGGTCAGAAGATGTCTTGAAGAAATGATGGATGGAGGTGCAAAGTGTTAAAATACCTCCTCAAGGGGATGTTAAAAGAGAAAGGAAAATTTATGTGAGTATGGTTGCTGGGTATCCCATGAGAGGAGATAATGCACAATATAATTTTCCTGGTGTTTGAGAGATAAATCTGAAGGAAATTTTTAATTATGGAGTTGAGTGGGTTGTTAGTTATCAACTTGTTCTCATGTTTTTTTTGCCATGTGATTACTTTGGTATTAGTTTTGGAGGAAGTGACATTTTTGTGACATTTTATCAAGATGACAAGGAAAAATTGTGGATTTTTAAATTCCTGCCATGTTTTGCTTTGAAATGGGAATAAATTTGAATATGAATATATTTATTAAGAAAAACAGGTCATTTCAGTAGATAATTTGAATTATGATTTATTGAATTCCCAAACATTTTTTTGAATCATGATGATAATGTTGGGTAATTTAAAACAGAAATAAAGATTTGCCATGTTTTTTCCTGTGGATTTTTTTACAAGTTATGAATAATGGTGGCAATAAAATGCAGGGTGGAAGGAAATGTTGTAACTGCTGGATTTATTTGTTTTTTTTTAAAAAATTTCTTGACAAAATTGATTTTCAAAAGTAAAGTTTTCTAAAAGTCAATTCATATGTGAATTGTGGTGCAGTGCTAATTACAAAAGACTCAGAGAGAAGAGTAAGAAGGTATTATCTCTAAATACATTTTCTCTTGTCTGCTTCGGTCCCAAAGGCATAACTTGTAATTATCTGGTTACAGGCAACTGACTGAATCCAATTACAAGAAGAATCTGTTTGTGTATGAAGCAGCAGAGTTTCTTCGTAAACACAAGTTTGATGGATTGGAAATCGACTGGGAATACCCGAACAGTGACAACGACAAGGAGAAGTACGCCGAACTGTTACAGGTAGAAGGAATATAATACTAATCGCTTAACGATTTGCTTAAATTCGGCGGGTAATCTCGAATGATCTGAGGTCGATAAAAAATAAATGTTATTGACGTAGTTTGAGGATAACCGCACAAGATGGCGGCACGATCAAGTTAATAATTTATTTTTTTGTTTTTGTCGAAGGATTTAAGAGAGTCGTTCGAAGGAGAAGCAAAAACAAACAAATTACCGCGACTTTTACTCGCTGCTGGAGTGTCTGCTAATAACGCCTTACTCGACAAAGGATACAGTGTCGCAGAAATTTCCAAGTAAGAAAAAGTATCGAACAAAGCTTTAAAGTGGATCATAAATTAAGCAAAATTTGCAAGCGAAGAAAATTGCACTCAAGCATAAGATATACCTTAAATATGAGTATGTTTATAACTGAAATCATGGCTGATTAATGATAAAAGCGAGATAAAAATTGAATTTTTAATGCGGATCATTAATTTTAAGTGTTTTTCTCCCGTTTACAAGTATCAAGATTTATCAAGTTAGCAAACTTACCACTTCATTTAACCTTATAGTGCAGTAATAAAAATGAAAATGAATTAAACTGTGAATCAATGGAGCCATTTCGTTGATAAATTTCCCAACCACCTTTTCCTCCTTCCTTTCTGGAAAAAATCAGGTTTTAAGAAGCAATTGGCCACAAATTAACAGCACATGTCTTGAGAGGAAAGAATCGTCTGAGTGCACCATTAGTGCTGATGGGGGATTTCTTTTATTTTCTCCTCTTTTTTGGTAGACAATAAATCGATGTTGGAGAGAACTCACTCAAAACTGAGTGATAATTCATTTTTTCATCTCCTTCCCTTTTTATTTTCAACTTTTTATGTTTCAGGGCTCTGGACTTGATCAACGTCATGACCTATGACTATCACGGACAATGGGAGAAAGAAATTGGTCACAATAGTCCACTATATCCCTTGGATAGTGCGACTGATGACCAGAAGAAACTCAATGTGGTATGTAGTTTAAAGATGAAAAAGGCGACGCGGAAATTACTTTTGGGAGGTGCAAAGCATTATTTTATGAAAAATTTTTGAAAAATAGCAACTTACAGCAGAATCATCGATAGATTAACATTCGGCATTAAATACAATATAGTACAGGTCGAAGCTCGTTATTATGAACTCGCTTACTGCGAATTCCTCGTTTTAACGAATTTTTTAAAAGTTTGGTTGGATTCCTATCCATTAATTCAATGTTAAAAAATTCGGATATTACGGACTCTCGATATTGCGAACAGATTTGACGGTCCCTTCGAGTTCGTTATATCGAGGTTCGACCTGTATTATAACATAACCGGTATACATGTACCCTTGACGACCGAGGATTAATGTAGGGGAAAAACATAAATTCATCCTAACAAACCCCCTTTTTTCCATTAATCCGAGACAAGCTACATGGTAATAGGCTAACAAATTTCTAAATCAAATAATTTACCTAATCAAATGTGTTCTTTGACACTTCTAACAGCTTACACATACACTGAAAAAAATGGCACTTGAAGCAAACTATAATTTGGTTGTTTTGACTAAATATATTGTTGGTTTTAATATATTATAGTTAAAATAAACAAATTATGTTTGATTCAACAATATTTGAGTTGGGATTTTTTTGAGTGTAATCTGAAGTTTACCGAAAAAATTTACCGAAAACGGTAAACGGTAACGTGCCTTATTGCTTTTTGCGAGTACCAAAAGACATGAAATTCCTTATGCGGTAGTGTTATATTTATGATGTCAGTGATGGGAATGAATTCATCACTGACATCATTACAAGAAAATGATTGCTCCATAATGCATTATCGAGAGAAGTGTCCTTAAGATTAATGAGGCATTTTCCCCATTTTTTTATCTATTCAGTTTTCTTCTTCTATTGCAAAATTCATAAAAGTGCTTAAAGGATATTTTTTTAATGGATGGAAGACATAAGCCACTGAGCTTAGACTTTGATGTTTTGATGGCAATAATTTTAATGACTTTGGGAAATAAAAAGTTTAAAAGAAGGCAAGGAATGTTGAAGATATTAATTTTTTTATAATAAAGGAAGGAAGGGTTTAATATTCATGACCAAGTTCATGGAAATTTAAGGTGTTGGAAGTTGAAGTAAATGGGTGAATGATTTCTTAAGTTGGTGAGCAATTTGTTGTGTGGAAGATTTTATATTGCAGTTCCAGGGAGTCTTTGAAGTGTCATTTGTGAGATATGATGTATGATTGAGAGGATGTCAGTACTTATAGTGAATGAATGTCATTTTGATAGTGTGAAGTATACTTAGGGCATTGTCACTGTAAAAATTCTATTGAATTTATATGGTTTATCTTGTTCCTTGTCTTAGTTTTAATTCTTTTAGTATAGTGGATTTCACTTAATTGGGATACATTGGGACCGGAACACTTAAGCAGAATTATACACAGCTGCTTCAGTTGTGCGAAGTTTCACACAGAGTTAAGTGATAAATATTCCTCAAGATTGGCTTCAAATAAATGGTTGTTCCGATTAACCAGTGGCTCAATTAAGAGGAATTGACTGCATAATGCTAGGTTCACACCTGACTTACATAAACAATAACTTAAGAAATTAAGACTCGTTCAGACTGTTCACACTTGCTAACTGTTTCTTGTTCAAATTGATTAATGAATCAACACGACACAAAATGGCAATTTCCGCATGAAGCCGTAAAGAACCATTCGAATACTGTTTGGTTTTCAAGAGGTTGAACCAGCTAATGAGGGTTTACAGAGATAACCTATTTAAAATACAGGTTGAACCTCAATATAACGAACTCGAAGGGACCATCAAATCTGTTCGCAATATCGAGAGTTCGTAATATCCGAATTTTTTAACATTGAATGAATGGATAGGAATCCAACCAAACTTTTATAAAAATTCGTTAAAACGAGGAATTCGCAATAAGCGAGTTCGTAATAACGAGGTTCGACCTGTACAGTTGGTATGTGGGTAAATCCATATATTATCAAAGAATAAGAACAGACTGAAATAATAATCTATTTTGAATAGTTTACAGACCCTCACTAGCCGGTTTATTCTCTTGGTGCTTAATTCAACTGAGTAGAATCGACACTTCTAGAACTTAACATCCACAATGCGCTCTTAAGTTACGTTACAGTCGAGTGTGAACACAAACACGAACCTACCATTTCACCTCATTCTAAATGTGATTCCAGAGAAAACTACGCTCAACGCAATAAAAGCATAAACAAAGACCAGAAGTGTTGTAAATCCCAAATACCTAATCCGAAAAAGACACATCACGCATTGTGGTCAAGAAACCCCATTTTCTCCCTCTTAAAAATATGATTTAATAAGAGAAAGTGCGTCCAGCTCTAAATGCCACCTTAATTATAGACTCCGGCTGATTGTATACAATTAAGCGTAATTCTCACGAACATTTCCAATTACAATGAGCGCCATTTGTAATTAAGCTTTCACTTTTACTGACCACTTAATGATTACGATGCCACTAACAAAGTCCTCGTTGCCTTTTTTCCCTGCTGCTCCATTCACCGATTTAATGGCTGTTGTTTTCTCAACTTAGGATTTTAGCGTTGCGGAGTGGTCAAGAAGAGGAGCTCCTAAGGAGAAGTTAATGGTCGGCATCCCAATGTATGGTCGTTCGTTTACGCTCACCGACGCCGCCCAATTCGATATCGGCGCTCCAGCCAAAGGTGGTGGTTTACCAGGCAAACATATGGGCGAGGCAGGTTTCCTGTCGTTTTACGAGGTAAAAGATTCGCTAATTATGGCGCGCAATAAAGTGGGTGTGATGTGTTGGGATTTATGGGGAAAAGTTGGATTTTGGTTTCATTTGCAGCTGATGTTTGTGAAGTGGGGGATGTTGGTCTTGTATGCCATCCAGTGGTGGGGATGGGTATTAAGTGTTTGTTTTATGGGTTGTGTGTTTTGGTAAAGTTTGTGGAATTTATGCGCAGTGGGGATTGATGGCTGGTGGGTCTGGAATGTGGGAGGGTGAGGAGAGAATGAATTTATTGAAGCAGGAAGCAGTTTGACGGAGTTAGATAATATATTGAAGATATATTCAATAAGGAGTTTAGTAGATAAGTACAACTAGTAGCTTGTTAATCTATGTTCACGGGTAATTATTAAGTGGATTATCATTAATTACTTATGATCATGTCTAATCTGATTGAGTGAGTTAATTGTGTTATGAAATAATCGTTGTATTTATTAAATTTAGTATGGCTTACAAGAAGAAAGCGAAGAGAGTATTATAACAAACATGACATATAAGAATGTCTCCTATACATACCTATACAACTTTTTATCTTTTTTGCTGACAATGTACACTCTTAGAAAAAATGGTGTACAAAAGGTGTTTTAAGGCTCTATACACCTACACTTTTTGAGAGGTTGACAATTACACCTTTTACAAGAGTAGAACGCCCATTTGGGTGTAAAGTGTATCACTTTAAAAATTAGGTGTAATAAAAGATGTAAAAATTGCTATTCAATTATTATTGTTACATTCTATATTTATAAACATTATAAAAGTGTCGGCCAGTCTTCAGGGACCCTTGATAAGGTGTCAACCAGGCTTCAGAAACACCTATAAAAGTGTTAGCCAGGCTTCAGGGGGATTGAAAAGGTGTCAGCCAGGCTTCAAAAAAACATCTTTGTAGGTCTAAATCAACGCTATTTTTCTAAGAGTGTAGGTTACGCACGGGGTACAAACTTTTACATCCTCTTCTCTGGTGTTCAAAGAGACTCAGGCCCAAAGTATAGTCTTCAGTGTTAGTGCAGGAGGAACCAGGCGAAGCATTAGCATTATAGACTTAAAACTAAATTTTACTAATCGAGCAAGAGAAGAGACTTAAGAGTGAGATTGGAATCAATACTGACTTAATCAAGGAATTAACTTGCCAAGTAAACTTTTAACAGATATTATTGTAGAAGATTAAATAGTAAACAGTTTAAAGGTCAATAATAGTTTATAGATGGTTCTGAATAGAAATGATGAAGAGATAAAATTAATCAAATTTTATTCAGTTTATAAGAAAAATAAGGCTTGATTTTATAATAAATAACATATATAAAACTACACAACACACATTAAAATCTGTACTAGGGAAATGATATGAGCTCTTCGCGTTGATGATGTGCGAGCGATATTATTAGGTTGTGTAGATGAATTGGATTGGATTGGATTGGTTGTGAGTATATCAAAATTTACGCTCATAATTATAGATATGCGACATGCTTCGGGAAAACGCAACTTTAGTATGGGATGGAGAACAGCAAGTACCATTTGCATACAAAGGCGATCAGTGGGTCGGCTTTGACGACGAGCGAAGTGTCCAGGTCAAGGTAATGACCATTAGACGAAGTAACGGTGTCTGGGATTAATTGAAATTACCTCCTTTCCAGATGGAGTGGCTAAAGAAAAATGGCTACGGAGGAGTGATGGTGTGGGCGATGGATATGGATGACTCGCGAGGAATGTGCGGCGGCGGACCGTTTCCTCTGCTGAATGTCATTAAAAAGGAATTAGAAGGATATGCGGTACCGACTGCGACTTTCAGCGAAGAAGGAAGCATCGTCTACGGCACAGCCGTTCAAGGACTGAAACCTAAAAGTATAAAATAATTATTTATTTATTTACTTATTTATTTATTTATTTATTTACTTATTTATTTATTTACTTATTTATTTATTTATTCATTCATTCATTCATTTGTATGAATAGCTAACGAAATCCACTGTGATGAAGAAGATGGGCATATCAGTTACCATCGCGACAAAGAAGACTGTTCGATGTATTATATGTGCGAAGGAGACAGACGGCATCACATGCCTTGTCCAATTAATTTAGTTTTTAATTCAAATGAAAATGTGTGCGACTGGCCGGAAAATGTCGATGGCTGTCATGTTGTCACTGAACCCACAAGATAAAAAATTTTACACTTCTAAAGAAATCTTTTCTGTTATTGCACATGTTCAATTCGCTAGCCGAGAATTGTTTTTATAAAAATTTATTTTGTTGCATAATTTTTTCCCCTTCAATATCCTTTTCTACTTATCAACCATTTTAACAGTTTTTGAATTTTTCTTTAGTTTTATAAAGCAAAAAACAAAAATCAATTAAACATCCCAATTTTGCTGTAATTTATTTTATTTTGGATAATGGAGCTCATTTAAAATCTTTAGACTTAAGAAATTTAAATATAATATTTCTGTAGCCACTTAGTGATAAAATGTAGTTACAATTTTGTCCACTAGATGGCATTGTTTTTCTATCCACTGTCAAAATTAACTTTTCAATGCAAAACTTTCTACTAAAGTGTTATCTGTAATTAAAACTAAGGGTGTTTTTTCAACAGTCTAGAATTTTATATAGTGCAGTTATAAGTTTTTATATTGAAGCCTAATTTACTTATTTACTAGACTTCAGGCTGTAAGTTTCACTTCAAAATGGAGTTTTGCTCAGAATTTGCTACCTGAACTATTAGTAAACAATAAAATATAAAAAACTAAAAAAAACTTTGCTCTCTGCAAAAAAGCCTGAATTTTTCCATTTTATAGGCTTTAGTTGTTGGTATTGGTGTGTAAATGTTAAAAATGTTTAAAAATATTTAAAAAATATGAAAAATGTCATAAAATGTCATAAAATGTCAAAAAATGAGAAAAGACAATTGTATGTGGGGTTTTTGTACATAGAAAATTCACTTATGATAAATATAAAGTTTTGTGATGTAAAATCGAATTTTAAAGTTATACTGTCATAGCAAAGTTTGTTTATGCTTTTTTCTAAATTATGTAAATATTTCTTTAAATAAATTCGATTACATACTAATAGTATTTAAATTTTTATTAATTTTTAATTAACTATCACCAGGTTTCACTGGAGTCAAACAATAGAAGCGTTATTATATAAAGTAGGTTGATTTAAATATTAATTCAAGAAATGGAATAACAGTCCTATTATTTTCTCTTTCTTATTATTTTTATTCTAGATTTTAAAATGATGAATCAAGTACTACGTCTCAAAGCCTTGAGTTTGAAAATATTATCAGATACTGTTTGGAGAGCGCTCGAAGAGAGAATCGAAGGTTTAGATTTGAATTTAACGGTTTGTTTGGAGCGTAATTACAGTATTTTGTTTGTATTTACAGAAGGAAATGAACACAGTTTAGATTTCGATTGGAATACTGATGTTTATTACAATTTTGATGATAAACGACAGGAATCGCCGCGTTTTAGCTCAGCTTTTATCGCCGATTCCAAAATAGGACTGACACAAAACACAAATTACAGCGATTATAAGTTAAAATTGGACTTGCTGATTGAGTATTTCAATTTACGTGAGTGTTTGTTGGTTATTTATTGTTTCTTTTTTTAATTTTTGATGTTTTTTGTATCGTTTGAAAGCCGATAATTTGAAATTGGACATCGCGCACGTGATGAGAAAACACTACAAATCCGGGAATATTTTCCACAAAGTTTTTGCGATCGAAATGGGATTCGAGTGTTTCCATATTCAAGGATATTTGCACAGTCCTAGTTACACTTTCACGCTTATAGACATGTTGTCTGACTCAGGGAAAAAAGTGAGTAACAAAAAAAATTGCAAAATTTATTTATTTAACTTTTATTTACTTCCAGAAAATCAAGAAAATTTTCTCAGAGGGTTGCTCGTCATTCGATAAATATCCCTACTGGAAAATTAATTCAATAGTTCAAATCGAGAAATGTCTAACAACGTTCAAGAACCTCACCGATTACGTCGACAGAAGTAACTGCACCGCCGATTCGACGCTAAAACTTTTATCGGAAAACTGTCCACACCTTCGAAAACTCCTCGTACCGAACTGCGACATCTCCGACGAAGGTTTATCGCAACTGTACTCACCGGGGTCGCTCACGATCGATCTTTTCGAGATGAACATTCGCGAAACTCCCATCTCGTACGACGAGATCAGAAACGCGCTCAGATCGCTTCGGGAACTGCGCAAACTCGACTGCAGCAACACGGAGATCACGAAACTCTTCCTCTCCTTGACGATCGAGAAATTAACGTTGACGAAAATGAAATGGCTCACGTGTTACATCACCGAATCGACGATCCAACATTTCCATGCTCTGACCGGTTTGTTGCCGAACATCGAAATCGTTACGTTTTACTTCAAGCGGATGGTCAAAGACATCGACGTCGACCTGCGATTCATAAACGTGATGAAAAATTTAAACGACATTCGATTAATTTCGCTGGACTACGGGTTCGTGAGCAAAGATCTGTTCACGTGCAAACAAAAAATCTCGTGCCAACTGAAAAACATCCAAAAATTGACATTGAAGAATTTCCCGAAAGTCTGTTTACCGTCTATTTTCAAAATCTGTCCGAATTTGGAGTTTCTCTCGTTACGAAACGTCGATTGCTATTTTTGTTGCAACGAAAACGTGAGCGACAACTTCGCGCACAAACTTCAACACCTGATACTTGAGAACGCGTCGATCCCGAATCACTATTACCGAAGATTGTTTTCGACGGTGCAGACGCTTGCGTTTACTTCTGGACATTACGTGAGCAGTCTTTGCTTGGAGCACGAGCTTGCACAGTGTGGGAATAAGTTGACGCACATTAGCATCGATAGCAACACCGTTTTTGAGATCGCGTTTGGAAAGTGGATCGTTTCGCACTGCAAGAATTTGAAATTGCTCAATTTGATCGATCAAGAGTTGTATTCGGAAGCGGTTTCGTGGTTCACGGAGCACAAACCGAATTTACGGATAACGAACCAAGCGATTCGCTACGAACACTTCTGGTTTGATCACCTGATGTGCACTTTGTGTCCCTTGTGTCGAGGTTATAATCGTTTTCTATGAATTTCTTACATTTTTTTGTATTAAATTTGTCTATTTTACATTTTTTTTAAGTAAAATTTTATTTTCGCTATTATTTCGCACATTTTTGTACATTTTTGTTGTAAAGTCGTCAGTTTTTGTTAAATCGAGGTGAGTTTTGTTTCATTATTACGTAATATTGTGCTGTTATTAAATCACTTTTTCATATTCAGGTTTAACTGCAATCAAGTCGGTACGTTAATTTAAAATGTCTTTTTTACGATTTTTTAAAGTAATTTTATTTTCGCGATTTTTTCGTACATTTTTATACATTTTTGTACATTTTTTTGTGGTAATTAAATCAATCGATGCTGGCCTTTGTTGTTGAAGCCGAAAAATATGGGTCTTTCTTCGATCGAGCGGTTTTTTGGAGGGTTGTATCGAGGGGTTGTTTGGATGCACCCGCAACGGTGGGCTTTTGAGTCTGGTGTTTTGTTGCCGATCGTTTGAACGCAGATGTTGGTTCGGTCGGCGGTCCCCGGTTTTTTGGTTTGTGTTGAAATGCTGCAGTATGAGAGTTCGGTTTGGACGGAAACGGCGGTGCCGTTCACGTTGGGGGTAAGGAAGAGTTTCTGGAAATTGTAGAGGTAAAAGTTTTAATTTTATTGAGAAATTGGTGAAATTTCGACTGATTTTGGTAAAAATCGATAAAATTGGTAAAATTTCGTTTGAATTTATTGAAAATTGGCAAACTTTTTATGAATTTAATTGAAAATTGGCAAAATTTTCCTAAATTCAATTGAAAATTGGTGAAATTTTGTTAAATTCACTTAAAAATTGGCAAAATTTCCATAAATTCAATTGAAAATTGCCAAAATTCATCCAAATTCATTCACAACTCAACAACTCTTACTTGTCCCGTCGTGCTCCCAGACGTCTGCACCATTTTAAATCTATAATTCATCCCTTCCTTGCTGAACTTTCTCACAGGAATCCTCGACATACACTTCGTAACCGTATTCGTCGCCTTATCCTCCTTCAAAAACATCGACACCGACGTCTGCTTCTCCTCTTCACTCGAACTCGACACCTTACTACTCTTCTGCTGATGCACTGGCGCGAGACACCTCCGACACACACATTTCCCGTACTTCGACACCAACATCCACTTCTGCTTCTTCTTATTATAACACCACAAACCGGTCGACGAATTCCCCCTCGGAAAACTCGAAACTTTACTCCTCTTCAACGACCGCTCTTCCTGAACGACACTCGAACTACTTTTACTCGTTTTCTTCATCGACGAACCCGACGACGCCGACACCCAGCTCGTGTCGGACGCACTGGACGTCGGACACGACGATTCGACCATGAGAAGTCGGAAGTTTGTGAGGGATAAGTTGTCGGTGACCTCTTCGATCGGTTTCATGTCGGAATTTTTCAGTTTTGTGTGCGAACTTTGTCTTCCATTTTGGCTTTTCGTCTTCGGAACGCTGATTGCGGTGCTCCACGACTTTGTGGAGCTGTCTGTACGTTCGCTGGATGAGTTTAGTTGAGATAAAGCTTGGTAGAAGACGACGGATAAGTCGGAGGTTGCGATTTTGACGGCTTTGTGGACTTCTTTTGTGATCGTTTCCTTTAGTTCTTCCAAATCCTGAGATTGGTTTGCAACTGACATCGATCGACTTGGAGAAAAATGTGTAAATTTAATTGTTTTGGGTTTTTTCTAAAGGTTTACTTACTTTAAATACCGGGAAATGTACGAAGCGCAAACAATTAAATAGTTATGGCTGATTAAATTCAAAATTTCGGTTTCGGTTCCCTCCGTTTTTGCTTTTTTTTTTAAAATTGTGAATTTAAATTCATTTTAAGTTATGAAATGTTTATGTTTGGTAATAAAAGGATTTTTAATAATTTTGAAAAATTTAGAAAGCCTCGTTATTTCTCCATGACACCGCGCATGCTCTGTTGGTGATTTCGTCAAGTTTTAAATCCCAGAACTTTAACTTTTCACCGCTAGATTTCTCTGTCATTTTTAAATCGTAAGCTCGGTCAAGTAACTAGGACTAACGAGTATCGTCGGGAAAATAAAGAAATTATGAATCGTTTAAAGTATTTACGAGGATTCTCACACGGTCAGTAAGATATTTAATCTTTTGGTGCTAAGGATCTTAATTCACATCCGGTTATCCCCAAATTTAAAAAAAACAAATTAAAAAGCCCTTTAAATTCGAAAATTTTATGCAATATGATCATACAAATCATTAAAAAACATTTTTACAATTTTCATTCAGGAAAAACCAAAAATGATACAAAAGATGAACGAAAACAACGAAATTAATTGAAAAATCATCGAAATTCATCGAAAAATCTGAAAAAATCGACAAAATCGATTTAAAAACCCAAAAGTAAGTGAAAAAAACAACATAAATTAAGTTTTTACATTTCTAGCGTTAATTATCGGGTACATTCGTTTATAAAAAACATTCTGGTCCGTTTCGGACTGAACCACGCGTTCCTCGAGCGAATTTTTTGAATTTTGCAACGACTTCCGCCGCGAACTTCTCTCGCTTCCGCTCAAATCCGACGAAGTTTTGCTCGAAATCGCCTTCGGTTGCGGGATTTCCGGGTATCTCCACGGAAGATTCCAGTCCTCCTCGGGTTTTTCGTCCGTCAACGACGCGTAGTCCGAGTGGCTGTTGAGTTTCGGGTGTTTTTTTGCGTTTTTTTCGAGAATTTTGATGTTTATCTTGCTGTGTTCGTCCGTGGACCAGATGTAGCCCTTTGGTTTGCGTTGGATGTTTGGGACGATGAGTTCAGGGTCGTGTTCGTCGAGGGTGCCCTTGAGAGCCTCTTCGGATGAAATGCTCATTGCTTCGGGGCTGTTGGATTGACTGTGGTTGCGGTCAGGTCTCGATAAGTTATTGAGGTTTAGGGAAGGTGAGGTGTAGTTGAATTGATTGTTTTGTTGTTGTTGGGTTTTCGCTAGTTGGAGTTGGGCTTCCTGGGTGGAGGAAATGAGAAAGTGTGATTAAAAGGTGGGGAAAGTGAGAAGTTTGGGGTTTGATGGGGCTGGGATTGAGTGGAATTTGGGGTTTTTTTTAAAGTGGGGTATGAGAAAGTGGTGAAAGTGGAATAAATGGGTCAAAGTTGATTAAATTTTAAAAATTATTAATAAAAATTGATGAAATTTAGCAAAAAGTAAACAAAAATGAATGAAAATTGATGAAATTTAACCAAAAATGAATAAAAAGTCCAAAATTCCATCAAATTAACAAATTTTGGATTCATGTGACTAAATATTGATGCAGTTAGGGTCTAATTTGACGTTTTAAATTCTATTTTAGTCAAATCTAACCATCCTGACATTAAAGCAGCTAACATTTGACTAAAATAAACTAATTTTAA
This sequence comes from Stenotaenia linearis, assembly GCA_034700445.1. NCBI lineage: Eukaryota > Metazoa > Arthropoda > Chilopoda > Geophilomorpha > Geophilidae > Stenotaenia > Stenotaenia linearis. Next base: position 28,318 of record JAQIXT010000119.1, read on the forward strand.
TGAAAAATTTCCAAATTCATTAATTTTTTTCCTTATTTCCCTCTTTTCATTAATTTTTAAACCACTTACTACATTTATGTATTATTTTTATTTATTATGATCCACTTTACATTCACTTGCATAAAGATTTCCTATGAACATCCTATGTAAATGTTGTTAATTGAAATTTCAGTAACCGCACGTTTTTCAACGGCGGAAACAGCGAAACCAGTTTAACAACATAAATTTCAAAAAGCAAACAAGAACTCAATTTTCATGCCATTTGGAGTAAAATATTTTCCCTTTTCCTCAAATTTTACCTTTAATTCTCAGAAAAGAAGTGAAAAGTAATGAAAATTCAATTTTCCTTTATAAGTTTGACCCCCAACCTCTGTGAACTTGTAATTGAGTAAGTTTACTCCCCTCTGCAGACAAGTTAATAAATTTTTCTGCATTAAAATGTTAATCTTGTTGTTAATTCTTTAAAAAAAATTGGAAAATGAGCTGAGAAAGGTGATTGAACTGCTAAAAACAACAAATGGTGTTAGGTTGGATTAGGAAGTTTGTTTTGATGATGTTATTTAAGTAGTAAAGTCAAATATTGATCATTTATGAAAATGGTTGCTGAGGTATGGTGAAATATGGACTGTGCTGGTTAAATATTGTTCAGTTTTGAATAATGTTAGTAAAGTTTGATCAAATATTGGGTTTTAAAAGTTAATTTTTTATCAAATATTTGCAGTTTTGGATTATTTTAGTTAAATATTTTTCAAATTTTGCCAAATGTTGATTAATATAATTATTAATAAAATATATTAATAAAATATTGGTTAATTGGTCAGATTTGGACTGTTTTAGCCAAATATTTTCATTTTTTAGCCAATTTTGTTCAAATATTAATCAGTTTTTAACTACTTTAGCCAATTTTGGCCTAATTGAGGCAATTTTGAATTATTTTAGCCAAATATTGGCCAATCTTAGCCAATTTAGGTCCATTTTGTTCAAATAATAGCCAATTTTGGACTATTTTAGTCTATTCACATCAAACATTGACCAATTCATGGCCACTTTAACAAACCTCAAACTCCCTCTTCATAAATATCACTTTTACTTTCAACAAAATCAAAAATTCAAACAAATCCATGCAAATCTTGATGAATATGAATGAAATTCAGATTTAACTTACTAAATAAAACAACTTTTCATTTCCACTTTTCAAAATTCATGTAAAACAATTTACATTCATGTCTGAAATTGTGTTAATAGTCTTCACACTTAACATATCACCAAAAAAAATCACAAGGTTAAGACTACTTGCCCTTTCTTCCACTGTCCTGTTCACTGTTGAAATCTTCTTCTCAAGTTCAATGCACTGTTCAGACAACTAACAAAATGCATAATTCAAACTTTATACTTTTTCATATAAATTTCAATCCAAAAAAAAAAATTAAAAAAATACAAAATTGAATTTTAAACTGTAATCATTAGTCAAAATGGTTAAACAGAAAGCAAAAAAATATCACTTACCTCTCTTTCAATTATCATTAAATTGATTTTATCTTGTTCTAGTTTCTGAAATAAGATAAAAAATAAATTGATTTTTTAGCCGGCGATAAGATGCGATGAATATTAAGCGAGCGACTTTTAGAAACAAGGAAGAAGTTATGCAACTCACTTTAGCTGTCTTTTTCAGGACGTCAACCTGAAAGAAAGTAAATTTTATTAATTTTTTTTAATTAGAAATTATTTTTTTAATGTGAAGTTTTCCTTTTCGACAATGTTATGCTAATGTGCGAAAGGACATCTTATCTAGATGTGGTGATTATGATGATTTAAGTGCTTCATACCTCGGTTCGTAGTTGACAATTGTCATTAGCAAGTCTTTTGCTCAGGTACATTAAGTTCTCAACATCTATGAAGTTTTTTTTCCACGCTTTGAGCGCTTCGACAAATTGATCGTAGAATTCGAGGTCTCGCATTTCGCAGAACTGGAGTTTGGATGGGAAACAAATTATTATTATTATTATTGTTATTATTATTATTATTATTGTTATTATTATTATTATTATAGTTTGCACACAGGGATTTTCTTTGTAAAATTTTTCCTTACAGTTGTATAAGGAAAGGTGTTTCAATGTCTTCTAATGTGATAAATGTATTTAAAGTGTTACATAATTATTTAAGTTATTGAAAATTGTCAGACTTGGGTAAGTTACTTTTTTTTGTAATTCGTTACTATTACAGTTACATTTTAAAAAATGTAATTTCATTACTCTGGCATTACATTTTTGAAAAAGTAACTTGTTACAGTAACTTTAGTAACTTTTCAAGTATTACAGTTACTTTTACTTAACTTTCAAGTAAAAAAAAAAAACTATAATTTTTTGACAATTTTTATTTTTATAATAAGTTAATGCCAATGTTACAAGTTGCTTGTAATGAATTACAAGTAACTACCCAAGTCTGAAAATTATTGTGTTTTAACAATGTAAGGAAAAGTTTTAGGGATAAGAAAAACTTTGTGCGTAACTGCTGTGATGCTAGGTTCACACTTGTGTTTACACTTTATCGTAACGTAACTTAAGATGGTCGTGTGATGCATTGTGGGATACTAAGTTCCTTAAGTGTTAATTCAACTCTCGAATTGAATTAAGCCGTAACGTAGCTATCAGGAACTACCTTGCTTCAAGCTGAACACACCATTCTGTAGCGCGCTGTCTCATTTGTCAATTTGAACAAGAAACAGTTAATATGTGTGAACATCTTTGAAATCATAGTTAAGTCTTAATTTCTTAAGTTAGTGTTACGTTAAGTCAAGTGTGAACCAAGCATAAAGTTTTAGCTTTAACTTACTTTTTCTAAATGCTTGATATCCAAGCCTGCTTCTTCCAAGACACATTGCACGTATACTCTTTCACAAGCATTTCTACACGTGTCCAATAATGTGTTGAGAAATATTACACATGTCATCTGGAAAAAGATAAAAATTACTTACCCTGTCATTCTTTCCCTACTTTATTAATACAACTGTCTTTCTATAGCCGTGCACTTAGCGGACTTTCGCTAGAACTTATTACTAGTCTATGGAAGTATAAAATTGTCAGAAACTGCTTAAACCTGATTGATATTTTATTCTTCCTACAAAATCCATTTCCACAACCCAAACACCTCAGTTTGAACAAGAACTTTATAGATATTTCATTTCCTTTTACTGCAAACAAAGGAAATTGCATGCAAATTTTATTACTCCAGTTGCATGAGTTAGCTTTGTCATATAATTTATTCTGAACGTGTAGGACGTGAAAATCAGCATTGTTCACGTTATAAATGTCCTGATTAAACAGGTCGAATGCTTCACATGTGATAGTGATAAATGGCAGCATTAGGGGAAACAAGGTATGCCACCATTTATACCCATTGATTCTCCCACTGTCAAATTAGGAACAGACTTGTTAAAGTCTGAATTTATCTTTAAGAACTGTTTCATTGCCATTTAACCTCTGACATTTTCTGGCTAATTAAGAGCTAAGCAATTCAAATTGCTTCTTTCATACAATCTCAAGATCTAGGATCGAAATGGAATCCGCAGCGCATACTTTGCTATTAAGCAATTAGAATTTTTAAAGTCTCATTTATTATTTGCTGTTTGGACGCAATGAACATTCGAATTGTTTAACGAAAACTATTGCACGATTGGAAATTACACACCCAAGTAGCACCCCTGATGGTCACGTGATCTTACAAAGATACAAAGCAATTATTACCTGGAAGAGAAGAGTTTTGCCTATGCTGTTAAGCATTCCAATCAACAGCTTGAAACACACGGGTTCTCCCATCGTTAGCCTTAATGTGGAAAAGGCTTTGAGCACACCGTCGTGGCCATTACTTACGTTGCACGCCTGGGTGAGCAACTGCAATAAATAAATGTGTTTATTGGGGATTTTATGGGAAAAGACAAAAAATTACTTGTAACCCAAGTATCCTTGTCTTGATGTGCGTTCCCAAACTACTCGAAGCCAAGAGATAGAGTCCACTGGAGTGTTCGACTATTTGACGCATGGCTTCCTGAAACGAAACATGATGGACGACGTTGGTCTAGTGATTAATCATTACGCTATTTAATTACCACTTACTGGTAATTGAGTTGCATATTTTATTCCGATCAGACATTCGTATTCGTCCGTCTAAGTACGAAGAAAAGAAAATCAATCATGTGAAGAGGATGATGAATAGGGGATTTACAAATTTGACAATTGTAATAACAAGGAATAAATTTCTAAATGCAATAAAAGTTTGGACGTTGAAGAAGAATAGTAATCGTGTCGGGTCGATAAGGTTTCCATCGCAGCGCCGATCAAGAAGAACCAATTAGTTTCCGGGATTGAAGCATTAGTAGAAGACAAGTCAGACGCAGTTAATTGATGTGTCCACTGGATTGGTCGAGACTCATTTTGGATGGATGGTCATTGGAATTATAGAGCCGGATCGAGAGACGTAAATCCAAAAAACTTTACACAAATCAAAATTTTTACACAATTCAAAATTTTTACACAATTCAAAATTTTTACACAATTCAAATATTTACACCTCAAGAGACAGTGATGCGAATATCTTCGAACAATCTCCGCACAAGGAAATTGCTAAGTCACTTTTAAAAGCCGTCTTTTGAAGATTGTTCGAATAATTTTCGAGCTTTCCTCTGTTTAATTTCAGGATTAGAGGTTAGTGGCTTTCCAGAGAAGTAATTCTTTATAATCAGACAGGGCATGTGGTGTGGTCGCGTGTGAGAGGTCGTCTCTAACTCCACCTTTTGCATTTCCATCCCCTGGTGTGGTGATGATAGATGGGCTGAAGATTTCTCTGCTCGTTTGCCCACCCCTTGAGTTGTGGGTCGCCCATGTTTTCCTTTTCGCAACCGCTGTCTCTTCCCACGTCTCTTTCGACCTCCCACTGTCCTTGAATGTGCGGCCTGTTGTGTCTAGGCGAGCCACCACAAGTCTCTGTATGTCTACAGGTGTTTCCATGTCTCTCAGGAGGTTGATGGCTTCGGAAACACTTTTCCTTGCCTGTTGAGGCGGTTTTATGCGCCAGAAATCCTTTGATGCATTTTTATGTGTGCACAAAGTAATGATGTGCTAGGAGAACTGTTTTTAGTGGCTACAAACAAATGGTGGTGCAGTTAAAAAAAGAGAATTTAATAAATTATGCAGCCACAGCTATACATTTTGATTAATGGACATTGTATGTCAAATGATTATTTGTAGCTGTGCAGGGATTACTACACGCTAAAAGGAAAAAAAGTCGTTTTTGTCTTTTTTACAATTTTTTTATCCATACAAGCTATAAAACTTGTATAACCAGATGGGTCTCTTAAAGTTGACATGAATTATTATTGAGCATTAACCAGAAATCTGTCAGAATAAATTTATTTTCCTTTTTGCTTGCGGTTTTCGGAATTTGGCAAAAACGATACATAAATCGGCCGAAATGCGAAACGATTTAGTGGATAGACATCGATAGCAGACACAGGAAAGTCGGACGTCGCTCGGAATGCCGACGCGACTCGGGATCCAGACAAACACAAAGTTATTGTTTACCATTGCCTTTCTCTGCATCATAGCCACATCTCTCGGGGTCATCGTAGGGCCTGGTTTGGCTGTCTGTAATCCCTGCAAGGCCTTGAGTGTGTTTAGTAGTAAGCCCACGCCTCCGAGAGGTTCTCCCAGGAATTCGGTATGGAAACTGTAAAAGGCAATGTCTCATTAATAACCAATAATGATGGGAATAAAGAAAAAAGTAACAAGGGGCCATGTATCTTGTTGCAGACTGTTATTAGTTTTGAAATGCGGCTGTAAAGTAGGCTGGTAGTAATTAGAAGTACTTTGATAAGAATTAGTAGGTGTGTATGTTAGTTGTGCTGATGATGATGTTGATCGAGTTGTTTTCTTGTTTTTCTCAAGGTTAATTATGATGAAATTTTAATGTTTTCATGGAAGGTTTTTTACTGCTTTTTTAAAAAGTGGTTAGTGAGGTTTGAAATTAGTGTATGGAAATTTTAATGAGTAATGGTTGGTTGGTGGGGTTGGAAAGTGTTGGTAAATGATGAAATTTGATGAAATTTTTAGAAAAGTTAGTGGAAAATGACTAAATTTGAAGAAATTCTTGAAAAAGTCAATGAAAAATGTAAGAAAATGATGAAATTTCAAGAAATTCTTGAAAAATTCAGGGGAATTAGGCCAGATTTTAGGAAAATTTTGAAAAATTCAATGGAAAAAGTAACAAAATGCCTACATTTAAAGAATTCAGTAGCAAATGATCAAATTTCATGAACATCTTTTAAAAAAACTTGATATAAACCTACAAAACCTGAAAAACTCCCTTAATTCTGCCCCATAAAACATTTAGTAGCTGCATTAAAAAATTAAACTAAAATTAGTTTTTCTTCAGTTTTACGCTGCTTAACGTCACTTTTCATTACAGTTTACATTGCAATTGCTATTAAAAATGACATAAACAAGCTTTAAACTACAAAAAAAACTAAATTTAATTTAATATCTGAATGCAGATACTCAAAAATATTATTTATTACCATTATAATAATCAACTGGAAAATTATTCATCCTCCACCTCTATTAAACCACAGATCACCTCAGGTCAAAAATAACGACATTGGAACGTCTTCACATTTTTTAATTGCCCATTTATACATTTATCACAAAAGGTTATCACAGCCTTTTACATATTCAATCTCCCACACCTTTACTTGGAATTGGCTTTGGTGACACCAGGGATGAGCAACAAAACCGGCACTGGTCGTTGACCTTCTCGAAAAGAAACCCTATTATCAAAAAAGTCACTCGAACAAACGTGGTTACTTTACTGTAAAATTTACGACTGTCTAATTTTACACCTGAGATTACCACGTGCTGGGATAATAAAGGCCGTTCACCTGCCATTTTTTTTCTATTTAATTTATTCTTACATTTTTTTTTCTTTTTTACAGAAAATGTATAAATAACCATAACATAATCCTTTGTTTACATTTTAACTCAAGGAAAAAAGTTGTTAAGTGGAATTTTGAGGTCACATTGTGTGTTTAAATCTTAGGAAATTAGTTTTTTCTCAAGAAAAAAATGAAAAATTTTTTTAAATTAATTTAAATATTCACAGGTCGTTCCTGCTGTTTTGTATTTAGGTTGTGCGAACACAATTTCGGTTTAAAATGGTTGTTTGAAACGCAGATACTGAGTCAAATGAGCTGAAACTTTGTCAGATTGTAGCATTCCTTCTACTGAACAAGATAGTAAAATTTCATAGTGATTGTACTTGTATAATTCTGACCATAACTTTGGAACTGCAACATTAAGCAGTAGTTCAGTCAAATGCTTTAGCAGAAGGTGTCGTGCTCCCTATGCCCAATTTTAACGTTCTCGAAAGTATAAAATGCACGCGTCACTGACTCGCGGTTTTCGCGGTGTGAAATTTATGTTAATTTTGCGGTTTGTAATTACAAAGAAATTAAATTTTTATTCTGTTTTTTGTGTTTAGTTGCGGAGTGTGTTGAGAACTCGCGTAAACTAAGCATGATTAAAGCTTGATGAGTGGGAAAATAAGTTGCGAGATGTTGGAAAGGAGGATGTAGCGTGTGCGAAGGACGTGTGATCTTAGCTTTTCCCAATGTTACTCGAAGTTACTTCCCACCGATTTAATATGGAGTTCTAACCTTCGAAGTAAGTGGGCAAATTAAGATGGAAATGAATTTTTTTTTAATTTTTTCAAATTTTATGATATTGATGTCATCTATAAATTCATGAAGGTGGGGAGTTTAGTAAAAAATTAAATTATGTTTGAAATGTACAGCCCAGCTTGTAATGGGAGCTTCAATTTACTCTTTTAGTGGCCTTATAAAGGTTGAGGAAATTAATTTTCCACAAGTTTGCTCTGATGGAACCACATTGCATTTTTAGGTTAAAAAGTTTAGTTTTTTACTTAAAGCAAGAAGCAATTTGGAGAAGGGAGATTTATAATATGTAATTGAGTTTGCTTATTGAATTAAACATAGTTAAAAAGTAGCACAATAGCTTCTAATTACATGCTACCTATAGAAATTTTAGCAAAGCATAGGAATGATTGCATTAAACTTTGGTTTTAATGGGGGAAAAAAATTTAAAAAGTTGAAAAGGGTAAAAAATCAATCTTAAAGAAAGATTTTTGTTGATTCATTCAAAACAGGAATTGGAGTGATTGAAAAGCATAGCGAGAAATTGACCGTAGTTTTAAAGCTTAGTTCATCAGTGATTAAGGTTATCGAAAAAAGGATTTCTTCGAATAGCACCCGCATCTTCCGGATGCTAAACTAGTTATTCTAACTTTATTTAAATTTAAATGATTTAAATAATCATTTTAATCTGACTTAAATAGGCTGCTTTTAAGCTAGAATTATAATGTTTGATGGATAATTAACTCTGTAAACAATCTCTAATATTATAATCTATAATATCTAGCTGTCTGTCGGTTTCTGTGTTAAGAATATATAAAGTTCAGTAAAGTATTTTACAGATTTTCTACAGTTTTCCTTCAAAAACACTTCAAAAGCTCTAGAAATACATAATCTACAGATTTCCTCTTTAAAAAATCTTTAGATTGACCAAAAAACTATGGAAAATCTGTAGATTATCGTGTTTCTATAGAGTTTTTGAAGGAAAACTGCAGAAATTCTTTAGAAAATCTTTAAAAACCAGTCAAAAACCTGTATAAAAACTACACATAATCTGTTGACGGTTTTAACGTTAACAATTTTTAAAAAAACCAAAAAATACAATTTTCTGCCACGTTCAAATGATTTACAAAAAAAAAAAAAAAAAAAAAAAAAAAAAAAACTTCTACCATTGTCACCAATAGGCTATAGTAGTTTTGTAAAAAGCGCCGTGGGATTTATTTGAAGAAATACAGTATCTAACAGCCACATGTCCATCAACTTTTTTCCAAATGATTTCGGTCTAAAATTATTTTTAGAAAATTTTTATTGTGACCTTAAACTTCTCCACTGCCTTCAAACCACAATAAAAACTAATTCACCACTTATATCCCACTGTTATTACCGCACAAAGCAATTGACCGAACTCACATGGAAGAAAGTTGACACAGGAACCCTTAGAGCTACAGTTTTCTTTATTCCTATAAAGATAAACACTCAATGCACTTTTGCTATGCATCAATTGGCAATATGTGCTGCAGGGGTTTCCTAGGCCATGAGCTAATAACCGGTGCACGAGCAACTGTAGCTGAGAGTGACCGGAAGAATCAAGGACAACCAGGTTTTGTGGTTGGACTCTAATTGCTATTCTGGGCAGATGATTCAAGATGGAATTTGCACATACTTCCGTCAGTTTGTGAATAGTGGCAAAAAATGACGTCGACTTTCTTGTGGCTTTGGTTATTACCTTTTTTACTTCCTTCTTTGAAAGCTCTACTCCAGTATAAATGAGTTTAACCTTCAGTTTCATTCACAACATATTTAAAGGGGTTGGTCTTGCAACAGTGATTCATGGGAAGGTTTCTATGGGAATCTTTGTTTTGTTTGTTTCTGTTTGGGTTTTAGTGGATGTTATTATTGTTTTCATGTTTTTTAAAAGGGTAATGAATTTTTTATGAATTTCTTGCTCTTAATGCATTTGTGTGCATAATTTAACAAGTTATTGTTGTTGTGATGGAAAAGTGTAGCTTAATGCATTATATATGTATTAAGTAAAATGTTTGGAGGTTAGTTAGTCTAGGTAATGAGTTGATATTAAGGAGTTTGGTAATTATTAGGGTTTTGAGTTTACTGCTTGCTTTTTTAGGACAAATTTTTAATTAAATTTTTTTGTTGACTGTTGTGTAAGTAGTGGAGGATTTTCAGGTAAACATTGGGATTTTTCTTTTTTGTGAAGGAAAACTTGAGTAAACTTTATATAAATGCAGGGAAATGTAATTAAATTGCAAACTGAAACCGAGGGAATAGGGGACCGGCCATCTTGGAGTTTTATTCTTTTGTGAATCATTGTTAATTGAAAAGTCTAAAAAAAAAATTGCAAAACCAGAAGAACAGAAAGTTTTAAATTCAAACTGCAGCTAAAGGTATTTAGTAGTTACTGTACATCAACTCTTCAAAATTACCAGTGATTGTAAACGACTATATCGCTGATTAAAGTCATCAGGATTACCATGACAACTGCAATGTAATATTTGAGTTCACTATTAGAATCACGTGCCGGCTGAAGCAACACTTTAAGGAGTTGCAACAACTTTATTTACTTGTAATCGTGATGTTGTGGTTGCTCTACTAAGTATGATACCCTGACATTTGGTTTGTCGGTAACATCGAACAGACTAAAGCGAATGATGTTCCACGCTCAACGAGCACGGATATCGCGAACCGATCAATTAAACCAATTAGAGCTAATCAGCTCAATTAACTCACCAAACCAAGTTCATTTGCCTTTCCGATTTACCATTGATCGATGAAGGTTAATGACAAAATAATTACTGACAATAACTAATGACAAACCTCGAATGAGCCAGTTTGAGGTCAATCCTGAGATTTCTTAACAAATCTGATATTTCAGACAGCTCCTTAAGGTACAAATTCTCATTGGAATCTCCTTCAGTGTCCTCCTTCTTGCACAATTGGCTGTAAAGTGTGACACCTTCCTTCAACCATCTTCGCATATGGACCGCATATTCTTCGGGTCGGTACATTGGTGGACCGACATCCTAAATAGAATAAATAGGAAATTATTACAACAATTTTCATTATTTTTTCTTGCAAGAAAATGGGGTCTGAGCTTTGTTGTTTGGCAATGCCTGACAGACATTTCCTTGTGTCCAAACACTTGTGTTTATATTTGTTTACTCAAGTGTTTATGGTATTTTCAACTATAAATAAAAGAGGAAGTGGATTATTACATTTCTTGGAAACTTTACAACTTGTTTTTGCCAGGTCATTGCTCATGAGTTTTAAGATCCAAAGTCTTGCAAAGTTTTTCAATCCAATTTTTTTAGACATTTTCTTGGAGATGTTGTGTAAGCAGTAGCACTTTGGGTTAATGATTAGGTCAAATGTTTATGATTATAGCATCTGGTTTCTTAATGGCTTTAGAGTATGAAATTTGGTGTAATTATAAGCAGTTTGATTACATGGCATAAATACTTCAGTTTAGAGGTAAACAATTTGTATGATATTACAGTTTTATTCAATTTTTTATGAAAATATTCAGAAAAAACAAAACTAGGTCATTTTTTTGGTTTGTAATAAAAGAACAAGCTTAATTAAAAGTATAATTTTGGGGATCAAGTAACTTGAAAGGTTATAATTATCAGAAATTGAAAAGTATACCAAGGTGAATGAAATATTGATGAAAGTTGGTTGAAAATTGGAATTTTGGAGCAAAAGGTATGAAATTTCAATCAAAAGTCACACTTTGGTTTAACAGTAGCAGAAAACACACCCAAATGTCAAGTTCCAGTTTAAATTTGTGCTAAAATGTCTGATTAAATGTCTGGAGCAAAAAAACTCCTCCCACCTTTCATGTGTGGAGCTTTAATGTTACATTTCTTGCTGTAATTAAATGTTTGTTGTGTAGTTGTGGCCCAAAAATGATGAACTTGCTTTGCCCTTGTTTAGTATGATGCACCCTAGATTCACAATGTCATTTTGGCTATTTTACAGTCCAAAGGCAACTACCATGGCCTCAATTTCTGTTTGATAATCTCTCAGAGAAGATCCTTGTATGGATGCTACTGTCATTTTTCTAAATAATTACTTTGTATGGTGCTTTATGTGGCTTTTCTCATTGATTTATTTGAGTATGTAAATTTGACAGGGTGGAGTCAGTAAAAAGTGTTGATGTGGTAAAGTTTTATATGGTTATTAGGAAGAAATAAAAAAATGGGCAATTCAGCTTTAAGTGGTTTGGTTTGTGAAAAGAAAATTGTTTGTAGTTACATATTTAATGTCAGTAAAGCAGGTTTCTTAAAGAGTGCCATTGAAATCTTAAAAGCTTGCAAGATGCATGGCTAAAAAGCAATTTCTTTTTCTCTTTAGGCAAGGACTTTGACCTTGGATGGAGATAATGCAGTCTGGGATGGATTAAATGTGATTTTAAATCATGGCTGAAGAAATGGTAATTATGGATTGATATTAATTGGATTAAAACAATAGTAACAAGAAAAAATCATTTTAACAGTATCAACAAGAACCTTTCAACTACGCATAACGTATTTTACCGTAATACAGGTAAAACTTTACACAATTCAAAAACTTTACACAATTCAAAATCTTTTCACAAATCAAAATTTTCACACGATGTGATGCGAAGTTGCGCAGAAAATCAATGCAAAATGTATTTGGTTTGATTTGATTTCGCAAACTTCTGCACGATAATCACATAAGCGAGATCCCGTTTGAAAGATATCAGAGAAATGTTGCCGAGTGAAAAAAACATTTCTCGGTACTTGTGCCCAGTAGGCTGTTTAAGGAATTGTACCAATCCATCATGTCTGTTGTAGGTGTTGTGATTAAGTGTACAAATTGAAGCAGTTGATGATGATGATTAAGCAGTTGCAGAGATTTTTCACCTGTTTGGTTATATCAGATGCTTGTGTCATACTGTTCCATTGACCTTGTTAGAACTTTATAATGAATTTTTAAAATGTGATTAAAAGTTGTTAGAATTTAATCAAGCTATTAATGAGTAACTTAATCACCTGGGAGATGAGTAAATGGAATCAGAGATGCAATTAGTGTCATAATGATTTTCATTGACTGTTGAATTTAATGATTTAAACACTGGAAGAAATTTACAATTTCCATCAACTTTTCTCCTGTTTACATGACCAATAAATTATTATGAACCCATTATTTTCATGTCCCCCACAGCAAAATAAGAGAAAGTTACAACTGAGTTTGATTGACAGGTACCTCACAACCCCATTTTGTGGCCACAAACCACTACCTTTGAGGGGGAAAATTGGGGGATGAAAAAGAAGGACATAAAAAAAGTATTTAATTCCCAAGTCATGGCTGTGCCCCCATTCACAGGACATTGATTTACCCCTCCACCCTTCCCCCTACCCTTTGACCACTTTTCCTTTTGTCTAATTATTAATTTCTCTTGAGGAACAAGGAACCCAAGAGTTTTAATTTCATTTTTTATTAGTTGTGTGAATGTGAATAGAGGATTTCCTTTTCTTCTGTCCCAAGTTCAAGGCCCTTGGAATAATTTTTTTTTTTTTTTTTTTTTTTTTTGGAAAAAAAAATTGAAATAAATTGTGCATTCACCAAAAAGAGAATTTAATGGAATCCCACAGTGCACTCAAGTGTCGACCTGTACAGATTAACCCTTTTATAACTCATGTGTGCTAATGGGAGAGAACAATGGAGAAAGGCGAAGAATTCACTATGAGATGTAGGGCTGTGTTATTGCTTCATAAAAATTCATGAGTCTCAAGAATGTTTCAGTAATGCTATTGTATAGAGTGAATAATGAAGTTTGGAGAAAAAAATGTTATCATAAAGGTATCTTGATTTTCAATGCTGATTCAGTGATTGAATTTCTTGTGGGAAATTTATTGGGGAATGAAAGTTTTTAGAGTTTATTGTCTGTTTAATTGAATTTTTCACTATGAAAGGATTAAATTATTTTATTTCCTATTGTAAAAAAATTTATAATTGGGAGGAAGCAGTTGGTTGAATTAAGGCCAGTAAGCTTGAAATTCATTACATTGTATTTTAGGATTAGTTATAAAAAAAAATTTAAATTAAAAAAAAAATTTTAAGTTAAAAAAAAATCCAAATTTGTTGTTTTTATTAATCATAAAGTTAATTAACCTTAATTATTGTAGAAATTATTCAAGTGTCATATGAAATTAATTGTTAATTATAAATTCTTACCTCTTTGAATACTAATTTCCACTTCTCTTCTACAGAGAGAAGTTTGCAGTCTTCGTCGTCGACTTCGATGAGCGGCGGCAACATGCTTAAAACTCCTTGATCAACAATATTAATGGAGGTATGTACTTAATACACATCTCAGTTGCATACTGGACAGAGAAGCACTGGGCATGTAGTGTATGTAAGGAGTTCCATCATACACTGCTGCACGTTGGCCTGGGTCGCTCAGGTATAGCTAAAGAGCCTGAGGCCAAAGAGCTGCACAGGGAAACGCCCTGGCTGTGTCTGAGAGGCTGAAGCTGAAAATCTTAAGAGGGCAATGTTGGATGTATATAGATGCATCCCTAGAGCAATTTGCTTTTATTTATTTTTTTGTGTTTTGAATGATTTGGAGATGATGTGGTGAAAAAATCAGTTCATTTATCAAAATTTGTAGGTTAGAAGTGATATTTTGGTGTTCAATGAACCAAAGGGCGATGTTTTGGAAGGAAAATGGAGAAAATTAATGAGTTTGTGCGTAATTTCATAGTGTTGAGTGATGATGATAATCAGAGATAATGCTAATCTGTTGATAGTGTTCAGACAAGACAGGAAATTTGAAGTGTTTGATAATTGTGTCTGTGAGAATAACATGTTTTGGTGGCTTGGTCATTCTGCTGCGTACATTGTTGGTAGGAAATTTGAAGTGTTTGATAATTGCATCAGTGAGAATAACATGTTTTGGTGGCTTGGTCATTCTGCTGGGTATATTGTTGGCATATTGTTCCTGTTCGCAACAGGAGTCGTCAAAAGTATCGAGTTAAATAAGTGCGGAGTCACTATTTCTATCCAACACTACATATGGCAATCCTCGATTCAACAGTAACACAATCGCAACCGAACTCCAAACGAAAACACCAATAAAAAAATCCATTTAAACCGATAAAATCAAATTTCTAAAAGCTTAAAAACTTCAACAACTTAATTGAATTACCCTTCACCCATCATACCAATCCACCCAAGGGGCCATTTTCTGTCAACATGCAGGGTAATAACTTTCACATGAATTAAGATACTCATTTTTCCCCACACCCTTAAAATTTCCAAACACACTCTCTCCATATTTATTATCTCCTCCTATTAACCCCCACTGAGTTTTTAATGATCTCATGCTGAGAAATGACCTTTTCAGAATCTCAATAAAAGGGTCTTGTTTACATTATCCCAAAGAAAATCACAGGACACTGACATTGTTGAACCAAAATTAGGAGTTATAATTTAATTGTGCATTCACTGCAAGATAAACATAAATCAATTTTTAAGGCCTGAAGAAATGTACTTTTCTAATCATGTCCCACCATTAAAGGGTTGAATTGAATTAAAATGCTTGGAGTAGATAATAAGTTAGGAGTAAAAAATTTTGAAGAGCACATGTAGGTTAAAAGTGGTTGAAATGAGGACAGTGGAAATCTTGAAAATAAGAAAATAGATTGGACATGTTAATCAGTAATTTTTTGTTTTAGTAATAAATTGGACATGTTTTTGTGTGGTGAAATTGAAAATGGGTAATTAATGTTGATTGAGATGTGAATTTAAATTTTGGAATTAGAGAAAATTGTGCATTTGTTTCTGCATGTAACTGTGATTAGGAGTTTTGATTAATGAGGAAGGTTGTTAATGATTGTTAACATGGATTCTTGGGATAAAGTTGAGAAAGATTCTTGAGGGAATAATCAATCATGCATGAAATGATAAATGAAAGCTGGGATAAATGATCTAGAGGATGGGGAACTTAATTTGTTTACAGTTGTTGATACCAGAAACTGTTTGAATTGTTATTTATGAGAGTTTATTGGCATAAAATAGTAATAAATTTAAATTTTTGTCACATTTGGGCATGGGAATCATATTGAACTCAATTATTTGCCTGAAAGCAGTGTCTTATTTCCCATTATCAAGGTCAATGAAATTCAAATACAATTTGAATAAACTCAAAAGGACTTTTTTCTTCAAAATTAGTTTAATAATTTGCATACCTTAACTAATCTAACGATCACTAGGTCACCTCACCCAAAAATTAAAATTCATTAAAAAATCATTAAAGAGTAGTGAAGCAAAGTTGACCGAAAACTCTTCGGTAAAGTCAAAGGTATTAGCGCATCAAAAATTAAACCAAGTTTGGTTCTTCATTTTATGATTCTTGATTCTTGATTTATGATTCTTCAGTTTAAAGCTTGTTTACGTCACTTTCAACAGCAGACAAAATGAAAAATTTTGCAGATCAAAGTCAAAATGAAAATTTTGCAGATTAAAACATACACGTTAAACAAGCGTAAAAAAAACCTTAGATAAAATGTTATGCTCGACTTTTTTCTCGGCGTTGTAGGTGAACGATACGCGCTGTTTTAAGGTCATGTTTTTATTTGGTAAGTACCGAGAAAAAACAATTTAAAAAGGTGGAATGTAACTCGGACTCATCTCCGCTGTTCTGTTCCACATCTTTCTAAATGTCTGTTTAATTCAGATTTTTTTAGAGATGGGTCAGTCAACTTTGGAGCAAATCAATGTGTTTTTATTGTTTCTTCTGCCTTATTAAATGATTCTTTCTCTTAGGGAATGGTTTTGGAGTTAACAACTATGATTTGGACAGGTGGAGTTGAGGAGTGATTTTTATAATGGGTGGATTGGGAGATATTAAGATGGAAGGAAAAAATGTCACTTTTGTAGCTGAAGGGTTCAATTGATACTTTGTGGAGAGTTTTATTGAGAGCAGGGACCTGGGGATTGTTTATGGGTTTACTAGAAGCTGGTTTAGTTTTTTTTTTTTTTTTTTTTTTTTTTTTTTTTTTTTTTTTTTTTTTTTTTTTTTTTTTTTTTTGAAGAATTCTGTGGAATGTTTTGGAGGTTTTATGGTTTTGGATGGAAGTTGGGTTTTTTTTGTTAAAGGAAAATCAATGTTTCTTAATGAGGAATTTGGGGAAAGGAAATTTGTTGGAGTTTTTTTATTGATTTCTTGTAATTTTACCTGTCATGAGTTTTTGCTAGGATATTTAAAATTCTGTTGAAGAGATGCCAAATTTTAGGAAATTGTATTGTAGGTTTAAAATTATATGAAATTTAATTGAATTTCTGCAAAATTATGCAAAATTCAATTGAATTTCTTCAAAATTGTACAAAATTCTATTGAATTTCAACAAAACCTACCACTAGATCCCTTTAGATTGCCTAAATACCCTAAATTCTACAAATATTTATCAAAACCCCCACTTATTTACTCAACTTTAAACAAATCCAATTTCTTCAAAAATGTTATCAAAATTTCACAATCATCTTGCCCCTGCAAACTTGAAGTAAACACATTTTAAAACATTAATACTTCACATAAAAAAAAAAAAATAAAAAAAAAAAACATAATTTCAGCACGTAAATCATTCCATTAGTACTTCATGTCTTATTCAAAATTGCTACGTGTTAAACATCATTTTCCAACCTGAATGACTAACTCAGCTCACCTTAACCACTTTAATTGCTCAGGGTTTGTGTGCCCTCCTTAACTTCTCACTTCTTTTCATCTTTTAACTCTAAATTGCGAGAAAAGTTAATTTGACAGCAAAGAAAGTCATTTACAATAAATTTTCATCGTTTTTTAATCATAATTTAATGACTTTTCTTCAAAAAATTCAAAAAATTTAAAATTTTTTTAAAAAACTTAAAAAAACTGTGAAAAATCACTTTAACTCTTGAACTAAACTAACTCCGGTCACAGTGCTATGGTCATCCACTGACCCCACAAGTGACCATAAACAATTAATTAATGGTCAAGAATGCAGTGATTATGAAATTTCAATTGCTTTTCTTAGTCTCATTTATTATCAAATTTAAAAAAAAAAATTTTTTTTTTAAATTTTAAAGAAAATTTTAAGAAAAAAAAATTTTAGGTTAAAGAATTTAGCCAAATCATTTTTCAAGTCACACACTTGGCAGGTTAATGTTGTTTAATCAAAGTTGTTTTGTTGTTGTGATTTTTGAAGAAAAGAAAAAGTGAAGTAATTGATGATATTTTTGTTGATTATACAGTGATTGATGGGATTTTAAAGGGTAAAAGTGGGGATTTTAATTTAGTTTTGCCTAACAAATGGGAAATGAAATTGAAATTTTATGTTAATATTTAATTCCACTTGTTTTATTGCTTCCTTTGAAGTTTTATGAATTTTTTCTAAAAAAGGATTTGAAAGGGTTCTCTAATGTTGTGTTAATTGGATGGTGGTGTAAGTATAGAGGATGTTATTTAATTGATGGAAAGGTGGTGTTTAATAATGGAAAAAGTTTGGTTGAATCAAAAAGGAAGAGGATAAGTAGGTGTTTGGTGGATTTTTTAATGGAATTATGGGAGTTTTAAGAGAGGAAATGAAAGTTGGGAATTTGTTTAATTTGATTTAAATTTATAATGAATTTTTAAAAATTTTAATTTCATTTTCTTATTTTTGTACAGAATTTTCTGATGTAAATATTTACCACTTTCCACAAGACCAATTAAATATTTAACAAATAAAGAAATTTAATTAAAAACAAATAAACAAATTTTAATTTTTCAAAAAATATTATTTTCGAGACCTGATGATAACAACGAGAGTTGTCGAAAAGCTTAGTCAAATGAAGTGAAAACTTTACGAATCAACATACACGTTAAAACAAAGCGTACATAATCCTAAAATAAAAAAATATTATTACGCTTTCCAGAACTAATTCCCACACACAAAAGAACTTACCCCAAATCAACAAAAACTAATCAAAACTTAACAACACAATCCAAACTCACAAAACCAACTAAACCAAAAAAACCAATTTAACCTTCCAAACCAGTAAACAACTTATTTAATTTACCTCTTGTTTATTTTTTCTTTCCCTTTTATCAAAGCATCAAATCAGTTGTTCACACATTGTCCTGAGTCATGCCGCTTAATTACAAGTTCAACATGAACAAAAAACACAAACATGTCAACTTACCTTACACTCATAACCCTGTCCCACTGACATTTCATCTTTTAATTCACTGAGAATAAATTTTTAATCCCAAAAGAAGAAAATTGACTTAAAAATTTAAATTCTAATCTATTTTTTCATTGAAAACATGAAAAAATAATACAATTTCCCATAATCCTTTGTTTTGTTGTGTTTCTGCTCTTATTTTATGCTTCTAAATGACATACTGTCAATGTTGAGTAAGTGTGGGAGAAGAAATTAACCCAAATACAATTTTTCATATGCTATTGTCATAGGATTTATGAGTTTATTGCTAATCACTTTTAAATTGAAGCAGAGAGAAAAGAGGTTTGGTATTTGCCACCTTTTTAATACCTCAAGACGTGATGGTATGAGATTACCAAAGGATTAACACAGTAAATGGCAAGTGTGAGTGATTGTTTGCTGGTTTTATGCCTCTTTGTGTTTGTTATGTTAGTTTTTCAATGCAAAAGCAGTGCAAGTGCTTGTTTTGCTAATAACAGACTTTTATGGAGTGTTTGAGTTTGTTGACTGGAGGTTCAGTTGTTTGTTTGTACTGATAAATAGTTGAGGGTATTGTTTAGTTTGAGAGTCACTCAGAAGATTTTGGAGAGATCTTTTGTCTTAACAGCTGAATCAACAAACTTTTGGAGCTTTAACACATACTTGACACCCACTTACCCATGCTGTAATTAGAGTTAAAAGGGACATGGGATATGAATTTTGGAAATTGGAATTTTACCAAGAGTTGTTGTTCTCTCAACCCTCAGTTGAAGATGGAATTTTCAATTTTGTATGATAAATTTACTTGTCTGCATACAAAATAAGTTGAAGAGAATTCCTAGCTCAAGAAAATTGTAATGGAGTACAATTCTGAATGAATCACTCAACATTTCCTATTTATTAATTCTTTTTTGTGAAGTTTAGGAAGGTTTGTTATTTGTCTCCATTCACAATTGTCATAAAAATACAATAAACCCAAATACTTATACAAGTCTCAATCTATATGCGAGTCGATTCATTCGAATAGAACTGTGGACGATCGATGAAACAAAAACCAGGCGCTAAGAGAGAAAGTCAAATTGCGAAAGAGAAGGGCCATGGCATAAAACCAACAAGAGAAAAAGATAAACCACAACAAAGGCACCGTAGACCTTTTGTTTGGCGTCATACAAAATGAAATAACCAGGGGAACCACGAGGAGTTAGAGAGATGGAATTTTCCCCTCCCCTTCCCAACCTCCACTCGCACTCTTCTCGCTAACACATTCCAAGTTCCCTATGCGATTTCTAACAAATTTCTCCGATGCCACGAAAGATTTTTTACATCTCCCTACATCCAGGTGCCGCACGACCTAAAAAACTCCACTTTTATCAACTTCCCTTCTTACTCCAATAATAATTGACCTTTTTTGTGCATGTCCACCAGCATGTTATCTTATCACCATGCTTAATGGCCCCTATACAAAACAACTAAAACTCATCTAACATCTTCAATCATTACGAGCCATTTCCGCATGACACTCGATTATGCGCTTTGAATATTCAGCTCTAAATACTGGTTTAGGTCACTGCAATTAAATATTCAGACAAATAAACTATAACTCGTCCATCTTTTTTTACACGGTACACTTTTTCAAGAGATAAAACAAGTTTGATAAGTGATGTTTGAAAAAAGGCCAATCCAGCTACTACATCCGTTTTGTAGTTGAATTCTCATTAATTCTCGTGACTGACAACTCCCAAGTAACCAATTCTTCCATGACCCCAAGAGAAAATGAGATAAATTACTTTTTGGTGCCAAAAGAGTGAATAATGAAATTAGATTGCTATTAAATAAGCATCATTGAATGAAAACAATAGCTGCTTATCAAAACATGTAATCAATTTTAACCTATTTTATCTCCAAAGTGATAATTAATCACAAACTGAACACAAAAGATAATTTTTATCTTTTCAACTGACTGATAAAAGTGGAAATGAAGTTTTAAGGTTGTTGAAATAAAGTTTTGTGGATCATGGTCAGGATTGAGGGAAAATTGCAATAAATAAGTCCACTTTGCAGCAACATTGCACCTGCTTGTAGTCAATGGTAGTCTATAATTTTCTTCATACTGTCATTCGAAAAAGGCAGCTTTCATGCTTATTGAATGCTTTTTTCTTTCGATGATGACAGGGTAATGCAGGGTCAAACAGTACAGGGAACGGTTAGGGTAGTAGTGTGATGGAATGTTATTTTTGTTTTTTTGGGTTCATTCATGGTGGGTTGTGGTGTGTGACTAATTTTGAGTTTTACTGACTGCGGCAGTGCGGCTTTGTAATTTGGAAACTTTTGTTTTTCGGTTTGGTTAAGCAGGAAAAAAATTGAAAGAGTAAAGTAGGTTTATTGGAAAAGTGACATATGTAGTTCATTTTGGTTTCGAAGCTGTTGACCCTCCGGTAAATTCAATGGGAAATTTTTCAATTGTGTTAATCAAATTATTCCAATTGGATTCCAATAAGAAATAATTAGTTTTAATTACGACTAATTGATATCGTAAACATTTCAGTTAATTCAATTATTCACGTTTGAAATTTCAATGGGATCCAGTGAGGTTTTACGCGGAAGAGCGAATTCATCGCTCGATTTAGAATTATAACACCCCAAAGCCATTTCTTAAAATCGAAAGGCGGTGCGGTAACAATCCCCTTTAAATTCTTAATCCAATTCAGAGATATGATGCGGTCGAGCCGCATCTGCAAAGAATTACGAAAACACCAATGAAATCGCCACCGAAACACACTGGGGACAAAAAGTTAATGGGTTTTAAAGGGATAGTATTGTAATATCCAGTATTACCCAATAAAAATATTGATTTTCCTGTCACAAGTTATATTGCCAATATATCTGAAAAGATTGCCAATAAAGAAGATTCATGATTCATTTAAACTCAAAACTATTTACAAATTTCAAGTTTATTTGTGTGAACAGGAGAATGGATGGAAAGACTCAAAGTTTCTTCGGTAAACATTTACACTTGACAATCTGACATAGTTTCAGCTCATTTGACTGAAATACCGCTTAATGCTGCAGTTCCAAAGTTATGGTCAGAATTATACAAGTACGATGTTGTTGAAATTATACTATCTTGTTCAGTAGAAGAAATGCTACAATCTGACATAGTTTCAGCTCAATAGACTTCCATAGTCTGCTGGTGGTGTACACAGCCTTCAGTCTACTTTAAGTGTAATATTTTGATAAGAAAATGGAAAAATTTGTTAGATAAATGATATTTTGGATGAGTAAGCAAAGAAAATGGCTGTGTCATGGCAGAAACTGAAGTCTTAGCACCTGTCTGTCAATTTTCTGACTACTTTGACACTTGGAACTTTAATTTGATTGCTGATTCACTTTTTGTGAGTTTCAGTGTGTTACTGAGTAAATAGAGGAAAGGTTGAAGTGGAGGGGAAAAACTTTGTTCACTATCTCTTGATCTAAAGGATTTTTAGATTTTTTTAATGTCTGTAAGATTAACTAGAGTGTAAAATGATAAGAGATGGTTACAGCTCAGTGAGTTTTGTGGAGAAAGCAGTTTTTTGAATTTTTTTCTCAATTCCAGTTTTGATTAAAAGAAGAAAGTGGAATGTAATAAAAAAAGGAAGGAAGTACATGACAATATTAATAAAATGTGTCTTGAGAGATTATTTTGAAGAAAATGTAAACAAAATATGAAATTCAATTATTGCTGTCATTTGATGAATTTCTGGAATTTCACACTGGAGGTATTGGATGATGTAATTAGTAATTGACATCTCTAAACTGCTTATATTTATTCATTAGTATGTGATGAAATTTTATTATTAGATAACTGAAGCTGTGACAGGTAATTGGATCATTACTTTATATTGAATTACTAATTGATTAGTTGAATTGATACTGATTGAAAGGATTAAGTGCATTTAAGTGTCAATATCAAACTTTATTGATATTTTTATTGAATTGAAAACTTTCCTTTGAAATTTTAATAAATCCAGAGAATTTATTAAAGAATTCAAATAAAAATACCAGAAATTCCAATTTTATAATGTTTACTTCATATTTCAATATAAAATCTTAAGTTATTAATAAAAGAATTTAATCATAAATGCATCAAACTCATCCTTATCGCACTTAGCATTAAACCATCGATGTTGGTCATTTTGTTTAACTTATTTTATAAGTTTTTATTTTATTTAATTAATTGGTATATAAGAAACTGGAAAGTTGAAATATGCATTCAAGACCTGATGATGACAACGAGAGTTGTCGAAAAGCTTAGTCAAATGAAGGGAAAACTTTACGAATCAACATACACGTTAAAACAAAGCGTACATAATCCTAAAATAAAAAACTTATTTTATAAAAGTGATAGACGTTTTGAGTTATGGATCGAATAATTCCGCACGCCAAATTCAAGATTTCTTATTATTTCGCCGCTTTCACACAAAGTCTGGGCTCAACCCTGTGAATGATGGTTCGAAGATAGGAAATGGGTTGGATTTTTTACCGTGAAACACGATTGTGAGCTGATAGGATCTAAGGAAATGCATACTGAATGTTCTTAAGCCTTTTCTTTTATTTTATTAAACAAACTACAAATAGGATACCTAAAACAGGAAATGGGTGATTAAATTTCACCTCCTTTGTCATTGTTTGCAAGAATTAAGTCTTTTTTCAGTAGGAAGTGAAGTAATTTAATTTTGGTGAATTATGAAAGGAGGGTTTTATCGCTTCATCTTAATTCCTAAATTACCATCAACCCATCCGAAGGTCACAGAGTCATGTTTTTTTAGTAATGACATGTTTTAAAAATAAAATATAAAATATTCAAAATTTTATTTATTACGACTGTAATAACTGTAATTATCAAACTTGTGACATTTTTTATTCCTTTAAGTGTGTAGTTATAATTTCCTTTTTTTCTTTAAGGTCAACGAGTGAACCATAAATCGCAAATCACTGCCATGAGGAAATAGCAATTCAGATCAAGTGATGTCCAGAGGAAGAAGAAGGTAGGAGACCGACGCAATTTGCCGTAATGCGAAAAACTTTACACAATACAATATATTCACACAAGTCAAAATATTTACGGAAGTCAAAATTTTTACGCGATTCACTCGAGTGAAAAGAAGGTGGGAGAATGCGCAGTTGAAAAAGAAAACAAATCGAAAACTTTGCGCAATAAAATTCTAGAAACAAAGTATAAAGCCGTGGCTAAACCAACCAGAGAAAAAGAAAACTGAACCGTTATACGACTGTCGCAGAAATGTGTGCGATTTGGGTTGGAATGAGGCAAAGCGTTTATCGAAATGCCTGTTGGTCTGCGATGGGAGGCGGAAAATGGAGGAGTGTTGAATTAATTAGTGATGAGGAAAGAGAAGTGCATTTTCCCGATCATACACATTCATGAGATTCTTTTTACTCGAGTGAATCGCGTTGAAATCCAATTTCACTCTCGAGATGTTTATACAAGCAAAAAAACGGTGTTCGAAAGGTAACCTCGTGTAAAGTTGCGTTTGGTAATTAAAACAGACGTCAAGTTTCAGAATTGAATTGCAAATCGAACAAGTTTTGCTTCTGGTTATGAATATTTGAGGTTGAAATTTAATTACTTGAGAGCTCACAAAGTTTTCGAGGTTTTGCGGTTTCACTTGTAGACAAAACAAGTCACTAGATTTTGCAATATCAGAGCTATGGCAGTTAAAGGTCAAGTGAACAGCTGATGGGAGAAGTGGGAGACAGAGGGTGCTCTTGGTGAGCTCGGTCCTTCGAGTGGCCAAGTCTCTCTCATTCGAGTGCCGGCACCTGATATAGTCATCTCAAAAAGAGACTGAACCCGGGGATTTGGCCCTAGTGATCTAAAATCAATTCAGTATTGTATGCTCGAATACAACCTTCAATGACTCAAGGATCGAAATCATCAGCAGTCATTTCATGATTGTATTGTCGCAAACGTGGTGTTTCTAACACAATAACTAAATTTAATTGTTATCGTAAGTCTATTCTTTCGTAGAATTCTCGAAAAACAAAAATTACGTTTAAATTCCTTCGCAGACCATCATAATGCAATTTTCCGGTCATTGATGTCAGAATATTGTATTCCGCCTGGATCTTTGCGTCTGTGTTCATTAGTGGTTGTTTATTTTGACAAAATAATGTGTTTTGTTGTTGGAGAAAGTCCTGATGGTATTAAGATTACAGTATTGTATAGTGTGTCGCCCAAGGCGGGGCATGGAGTCGAGGTTGAAGGTCTATTCTATGAGTTATTAAGCTTAGTGTGTTTGGAAGATGAGCTAAGTCGACGACCGACTCCGTTTCGCTTCTAGCATATCCTGGATGGGAATGTTGTTGAAAAAAATCATTATTATTATTATTATTTTAAAAAAATAGATCCACTTTCAATTTCTGCCTAGAATTGATCATTCGGTAATTTTCTTTTCCTTAAACTCAGTTCATTTACCTTCTCTCTCTCACACTTCCTCGGGCATGGAAGTGAGTTCTCTAATGACATGTCTGTAAATCTGATTCCTCTACCAAAGTTAGGAAAAAGTTTAAAATTTTTTTTAAAAAATTTTTTTAAAAATTGTTTTACTTCCTTGTTTATTTTGATTAAAAAATTGAACTGAGTGGATTTTGTATAGGAAAAAAAAAATTTTTTTTTGTGTAGAAAAAACATGGAGGGCAGTGGCCTTTGCGGCACAGCCATAATAGTTGTGCTCATGAATCTCTCCTTTGGCGAATATCATCGTTTGGTGTCACTCTAAAACACGCCCACCGTAAGATGAGTCTGATAAAACACCTGCAGGCTTTGAATTTTAACTTGAAAGTTTGTAGTTGACATTTGGGAATGAGAATTGGATGATTGAATAATAGATAACGAGAAAGTCGAAGTTTAAAGTGAAAAATTGAGTTTGCTCATTTATTTTTTATTTTAAGATCAAATGAAGGAGAAACTCAGTTCCTAAAACTTTAATAATTTAAATAATTGGTGCCATCTGTTGAGAAAAAATTATAATTAATTTATATAAGGTTTTGAGTTCAGATGGCAGCACAAGTAATGTTAGTTTTCCTTTAATAATTCTCAACTCTTTTAAGTCCTCAGTCATACGACCAAACCTAGTTATATCTACAACAAATTGTGGTAACATGTTTTGCAAATTGGATTATCTACTTAAATGAGACATAAAATGACCTTAATTAGTAGAACTGGTTAAGTGGTGTAAGCTAGACGTGCTTTATGTGTAATGCAATGCAGTTTCAATTGCTTCTGCTGCAACAGATGCATTTGATATCGCAAAACGAGTTCAATTAATGAAATTGTAATAAATTTTGTTATTTTTATGCGAAATTAAGCGAGATAATTTGAATTATCAGACAGATTTATGCGTAGTTAGGGTTGGTTTAGTGTTTTTATGCGTTGGAAAGTTCACTGCGGAACATAATACCGAGGTTCTATTGAATTCTACAGACCTTTAATTTAATTTAATGGCATTAAGCCTAATTCTACAGTAATCTATAGAAATTTTTTACCTGGGGTAGGACCTCTGGTAAGATTTCTTTCTTTTTTTATTCGATTGTTTGGGAATATGTCGTGGATGCTCGTGTATACTTACCGAATGCGTTACGAGGAATTTGATTTACGGAAGAGCATTTAGTCGACTTATTTTGTCAGGTTTGATTAACGATGAGGTGAAGTGTGGAAAAGGCGGAACGTTTTTCACGAATTTAACTTTTCATTTTTTTATTTTATCACGTTCTAAAACACGTGTTGCAATAAAATTGAATTTTTCTATTTTTTTTTTTTTACAAAACTCGTAGCAGAAAAATCAATTTTTCACTTATCGATGGAGCAATAAAAAACGAGTTGTGTAAACAGCTTAAGAATTTAAAACTTCAATTTTAAGCGAACTCGAGAAAAGTTTTTTTAAAGTTCGTTTGACTCCTTTGTTGGCTTGTCAAGACCAGGTTTTTCACATTTCGTAAAGTGCTTTAATATTTGTTAGATCCTATTGAAATTGCAAGTGCTTCACACGTGCCATAATCAAATTTCGTTTTATTTCCAAGGATCTATAGTTTAATATCTGTAAACTGAAAAATGAGATTTATTTTTTTATTTTTTATTTTGTCAAGTACAAAATGGTAGAAAAAAATTGAATATCTATTAAATTATTTTTAAATTGTTACATTGACCAGTGGAAATCTTTGGAGTTGAATAAATAAATAAAGTGTTGGTTAATATTGCTGTCAAGTTTGAAAGTGTGACCGGTATAAATAGGAAGAGTTTTACACTAAAGATCAATGTGTATCGATGAGATCTATATCTGGTGTGAATACAAATTCTGTTCGGTTGATGAGATCCGCACCGATAGAACTCAGTTACTCAACAGTTCGCCGAACTCTGTTGGTGTGAACATGGTACAAAGGTCAGTTGCATCAATCTTAGTTAAGTGTCAATCTTCATTTATCCTGTAATGTTGTATAGTGGTTGTAATCTGTGGTTTGCAGTAATTGGTTGATATAATCAGCCTTAAGCTAGGTTGTCACTTGAAGTTGAAGTAAGAAAAAGTAAGAAAAGTTGGGAGTAGTAGTTCATCTTTGAGTTATAGCAAGGTCGATCTAACTATCAATAGTAAAATCCTTGCTCGGGGTAACTCAAATGTGAACTGATGCGGTTAATTTCTCCTTACTTCTCCTTTTAACGCAAGTGTGAACACAAGTGTGAATCTAGCTTTAAGGCTTCGGATGACAACCTCGGTTAGTGCTAGTTTTCGGTTACCACACATTAATAATATAGGATAAACTAAGATTAACCCGTAATTGAATTGGGGCAATCAGTCCTAAAAGTATTTACTGTACTTCATCAATTATAAAATGCTGTCGATTACTTTCGGTACACTAACAAAGAACAAAAACGGTAAAATACGTTATACAAGATAAACAATTTTAAATGTGTCAACATGTGAAAAAAGTGCATCTTAGAATCGATGAAATACGGTAATAATCTTTCGCTCCTCTTATACGTCACTTTGGATCAGGGCAACTTAAATTTCAACCTGTTAAGAAGTTTGAATTTGAAATGTATATTCAGTAGCATGTATACACTTTCACTTCCAATCTTCCGGCACAACCCATAAAACATTTTCCATACTGCATTTAAATTGAGCATTAAAGTTTGGGGTTCGGACTAACAAATATTATTAGTTTCTATTTCAATTTCAAAGCTATATCATGAAAAAAAGTACAGTTAGAATTACAACTAGAACTAATCCCACAGTGAATTTCCTAAGCATAGCACTCGAATTCCCAGCGTCTCCGCTTTGACCTTCGCTGTATACAAAGTTACTGTTAACATCATTGCCAAACACTTCGTTCGTTCCATCACTTATTGCAATGTCGGCGCACGCTCTAAAGGTCTCCTGGGGCCCACATCCGACTTTGCCCACTCCGTCCTTGCAAGTCCCCCAGTTATTCCCAGCAGTGTAAGTCCACTGGAAGACGCATCTGTTGCAAGAAAGACCTTTGGGTAAAGCGAGTTTTACGGGGAATTTAGCGTTCTTCGAACTGGGCAGGTAGTACCGATAACCGGAGCCGTCGGCCAAAGCCAGCGGATACCGGTTCATGCAGTCTTCGTCCGCCGGGTTCTGTTTGGACCACGGACACAACTTGAATTTGAAGTAGCCGTTGTGGTTGGCCGTAACGTCGACGACCACGTGGATGATTTGCCCGGGTTTATACTGTTTCACTATAATCCCTCTTCCGTATTTGCCGCCGTCTTCGTTGGGTCTGGGAGTCGGAACGTCCCACGGGTCTCCGCAAACTCCACATTTGCCTCCGTTGCGCGTCTGCCGGCTGAGGCCCCCGCAGTAGAGCTCGTGGTCGTTGTAATTGGTGGGATTGTCGAATCCGAAGCGCCACATGGTCGATCGGGATGGGGGATCTTCGAGTCGACCGTGACCGTGGACTTCGCCGAAGTGCTGGAGAAGTGAGAACAGCGCTAAGACTAGATGGCAACGTGCCATGTGGAGAATTGCCTGAAATGGAGGATTAAAGTGAATCAAATTATAAGATACCAACCTACTAAGAAACCGAGTTTCTGTTTGTATTTTGGTAAATTGGTAGCTTGGTACTAAGTTTTCGCTAACTTTCTAATGTGAAAGTATTGAAAGTTTGCAGAAAATGTTTTGCGATTTAATCCCAGGGATTTTTGTTGGAGTTGGGGGAGAGAGATAGACACGATACTGCTTAAGGTTGCCAGCAGCTATACTAAGGCCATTCACGACTACAGCTTATAGAATTTGTAGTCAATGGGGGTTTCCAACGGGCGTTCGAATGGAAAATGTGATTCAGGGAAGTTGACGTGGGACCATTGTTGACGGTTTGAATCCAACGCTATCTCGCTGTCGGCCTTGCAATCTAAACCCAGCTGTAAATAGCATGCAGGAAGGACAAGAAATGAACCACACCTAAACAGCTGAGAGGAAAGAGGCGACTCGAACTGATAAGTTTTGTAACTCAGGAGAATTCATCGCAAATGTCAGTGCGGTTCACAGAAGAGGAGAGAAGACATTTTTTTATGCGACCTGTCACAAAACAAAAATTTTACACAATCTAAATAGTTACCAAAATCTTCGAGTTTTATCGAATGAATATAACCAAATATATTATGAAATGTATTTTACTAGAATGCATCAGTCCTAAGGGATTGGAAAGGCTTAATGTGTCACAGGATGTTTGAAATTTAATACCTTCAGTAAACAAAATTTGGTTGGGATCAATTAAATCATGTGAAAAATCACATCTGATTTGGCTTTAAGCTTTGTTTACACAGGAAACATTTTTTAAAAAATCATTTCACTTTAAAAGCAATTAGGAAGAATATAGGTCACACTAAGGAAGTTTGCTTAAAGAACCAAGGAAACAACAATTAATTTTCAACTGAAATTATTATCTGATTATAAAGTATGTCATTTATCATTCTATAATTCTCTATAAGTTGCCCTGTTTTAAGAAATACATACAATATTCATGTTAAAATGTTAGATAACAGTTTCAATAGAAGTGAAGGGTTAATTGGCACAAAAGTTCATGATAATAAATTATTAGTGCTCTTTAAAGGTCAAGTCTCCTTTAAAGAATCTTCAATAAAGTGATTTGATTCTAAGGTATGTGAGGAATTTGTGGAAAAAAGTGTCTTAGCTTACCTTAAACCTAAACTTGTGTGTGTGGATATTTTAGATGTAACAAATGTTTGCCTTTTGAGCCTTTTGAGCAAACAATAGCCACTCCTAAACAACACTCAATGTCAGCTGCAATGTTAGTGAGTAATTCTGAGTTAACTGTTATAAGGAGTTGTGGTCATGTGGCTTGGTTCACTTGAAACTGAGGTGTGTTTCAAGATTGTGTGAGAAATTATTGTTCCTTCAGATAAAGGAGGAAACAGGTTTGAACCAATGAGCTCTTTAGTGCTAGGGTTGGTGAACTGTGTTAGAAAGCCATGACCCTAAGAACTTTCCAACTACTGGCTT
The DNA here is from genome assembly GCA_034700445.1 of Stenotaenia linearis. NCBI lineage: Eukaryota > Metazoa > Arthropoda > Chilopoda > Geophilomorpha > Geophilidae > Stenotaenia > Stenotaenia linearis. The sequence continues at coordinate 58,756 of JAQIXT010000119.1, forward strand.
CATTTATCCTGAATGTAGGAAATCAAGGTTAACATCCTGTTATGCCTTAAACTTCATATCTTTCTTGAGTCATTTTTTATGAATCACAGCAGTGTTTGATGAATTGTTTTGATTAGGTTTTAAAGCTGGAAGTGATTAAAGGCTTGAAAAATGAGTTTTAGGATCAAATGTTTGGGTCTGGCATTGACAAGAGAACAAAGCAAGATAAATTGTGGGATAATAAACTTTTCTAGTGTCACAGTACAAAGGATAGCAATGTCAATAACAAGGTAAACAAAGGAATGAGTGGGAAAAGTTAAAATTTAATTTAATTTAGTTCAAATATTATGAGGTTATGTAATGTTATGTATGAATTTTCTGTTGGATTTTAAAATAAAAAGAAAACAGAGTTTAATGAGATTCATATATGGATATTTAAATTGCATTATGGAATGTTTGTTTAAAAGTTTTTGTCAGGTTGGAACATCAATTGAGTATAACTAAAGTAAATGGAAGTTGTTTTGATAGAGGTAGAGAGTTTTTTTTAAATTTAATGTAATCTCATGAGATTTAGAAAGATGGAAGTTGACGTTTAACCTTTGATTATTTTGTATATTTTAGCTATATGTTTCAAAACATGGAGTGGAACAACTTAAAGTATAGATAAGGCGGTTTGCGAAGCCGCTTCGCAGAACCGAAGATGCATCTGCATCGAATAATTGTTCGAAGATGTAAACAGCGGTTCAAATCAAGAAAATTGCATAGATTTCTGCTGAAAAGATACTAGCAATCGAGGCAATTTGCAAGAAAAACATTGCAGATCAGTGAATGTCTTTTAATATCGCAGAGCCATAAAGAACGGAGTTGTGAATAAATTTTCAAGTTTTCTGAAAATCGGTTTAAGTAATTTTCCCTTACAAAGGAGTTGAGGTCAAAATCCTCTGGGGGAGGAATTTTTTCAGTGGTTCTATATTAAACCATAAATAATAAACTTTGCTCTTAGGGTTAGGAAACAAGAGAAAATGAAAAAGGGATTTCTATATGGAAGTTTGGTGTTGATCCAGGATACAATATTAAAGTAAATTGGGATTTCTGAATAAGTTATTAAATATTAATATGGGATTGTTCATCATAGGAGGAATTGACTGGGATTCTATAGAAACACTTCAGTTGATGGAGTGTGACATTTCCTAATAATCTTATATTTTAGATCCGGTAACTTGACAGTGGATTATTTCCAACCACTAGAAGATGATTCGGGTTGAATAATATATGATGGCATAGTGGTTCAGAAATTGCTCTGTCAACTTAGTTTCAAAAGTGATGTGAGCGGCAGTGAGGATGGGCTCCCGCTGGGTGGTAGTTCGGCAAGTGAAGTGTGAAGTGACTTTTTAAAGGCAAAATTGAGATAGTCAATTTGGAATTATCATTCTTGTTTTATTTTGGCCATATGCGACACGTCACAAATCCAAAAACTTAACATAATTCAAAATCTTTACGCAATCAAATATTTATAATCTTTACACAAGTCAATACCTCCGAATGAAGTCAGGGACAACCAACGAAACAAAAACCAAAAAGCGAAGGAGAAGAAAGCCAGGAGTACGTAACTTGATTGAGACAAATTCCACTTAATCGGGACAACAATCTACTGTTGTCGTTGAAGATTTAAATAGTAGTATTGTTCTCCCCTCCTAAATATTTATTATAAATACTTTTGATAGATATTTTTCTTTGATTTATTCCAGAATTTATTTAAGTATTTGTTGATTTTGTCAGTTAAAGTTTCATTTCCTTATGATACTTGAGCTCGGATTATTTTATCGCTACGAGCAACGAATCTGAAATTATTTAAATTCTTAAGTTCTTATTTTCTATTTAAATTTATTCTTAATTATGACAATTCCATCCCAGCTACACATTTCTGGGGTCCATTAGGCTTATATTTTCCAAGCGTTGGCATAAAGCAGCACTGAGTTTCTCCGGGACACAAAAAAACATTGTTTTAAGATATTTATTGTTTACAAAATTCACTTCTTGATCTTTGACATTCTAACTGCGAGTCTCATGACTCGAATTTCATTCTGTTTACATATTTTATAAAGATACACTGAACCGAGAGTACATAATGACAATAAAATCGAAACATGTTTTCGTGACAATGCCGAAGAGAAAAATTTCTTGGGCTGACATTCACAAAAACCAGCATAAGTTTTTGCTTAAGTCAAAACTTAAGAATTTCATACGCAAAATCTATAGTAAAATCATTGTTGTATTCTTGCGTTAGTATTTGCGTAAGTAAAATTTTCTATGGGAAAAAAACAATTTTTAGGAAAATGCTTAAGTAACCTATTTTATTTACGTAGGAATTTGCGTAGGAATTCTTTCATGAATACCAACTTACGCTTAGCGTTATCTTACGTCAAAAAATGATCGTAAGTTGCATAAGTTGCCCTGTTTATCTTCTGAGAATCTTTATATCTTACATCTTTATTTTTCACAATTTTTCACAATTTTTCAAACTTGTTGATATCCATTGTCTTTTATATCTCATTTTGTCCCCAACTCCTTTGTCCTCATTTACTGAGTTTGACCTCAAGTCAGGAGATAAAGTTTTAGAAAAATCGATGCAAGTACTTAAATTGAATAGTTTCTAAGGCTAATGAGGATTATGCCTGGTAATACAGAGCTATTTATGTATTTTTTTTCTTTTGTGGAAAGTTTTTAATTGGAAAAGTTGATGGAAAGTTAATGTGGTTTTGTAATGCGGTTTGACTTTTTGCGATTTTATGTGGTGAAATGGTTGTTTGTTGTCTTGCTGGGAGAAAGATTGAGGTTATTTGATTAGTAATGCGGATTTCACGCGTGTTCTTGAAATGAGTCCATTTGCATTGTAATTTATAATTTTGGTGATTCTGTTGTTGTAAAGTGAAACTAGTTTTGATTTAGTGGTGGAATTGTTTGTTTATTTTTGAGTTAAAGGTGTGTGTGAGGTGGTGGTTTAGTTTTGTGAGTGTTATTGGATGTGATGTTGATTTTGTTGTGTTTATTTATGGTTGTAGTTTGCAACTAATGTTTAAAGTGATGTAAATAAGCGTAAAATTAAAGGAAAACAAAGTCTAGTTAATTGATTTCATGTGATTTTATTTGATTTTAATAGATTTGCATCAAGAAGAATCTTTGGTTCCTTCTCCAAACTTATTCGAGTTACTGCCTGGGTTTTTCGATTCACAAATCTTAGTTTCCGTAGAGATGAAATCTTAACTATTGCTGAATTGGATAGAGCAAGACATTTCTGGATACATTATTGTCGAGAGGTTTTAGTCACATGATAAGCAGTAAAATTACAAAATCGTATTGAATTTAAATAAAGTAATAACACTAAAACGAGCTGTTTACAGTTCCACAAAGCTAAAAATGTTAGAAACATTACTTCAACGCTTACAGTTCGAGGTCCAAGTTGCCACAGAAAAGACCGTAAAGCGTCTTTAATAAAAAGAAACGTCACTTTTTAAACTCATAAAATTGCACACCTAATCTCATTTACTTACTTCATCCAAGAGTTTGAAATTCACTCCTTTGGATCACATTGTCACACATAATTATCAAAGTTGAGCTCCAAACTCCAAGATGATAAATAAAGGTGATATTTCACGGCACTAAGATTGAAAGAAGAGATAAATCGAAAACTCCACTGTTATCTAAAAGGTTATTGCATCAAAGTGAAGTGTATTTATTATTATTTAAAAAGGTTAAATTTAACTTAACTGCGTAGAGGAGGCTTCCCTGCAGCGCGCGCAGTTTGTGAGGCGGTGAAGCCGACTGTGGGGTAAGAAATTTAATGGATGACATAAAAATGGGGGTTGAAGTTTGATTTGAGGGTTTGAGGTGAAAATTGTGGCTGTGGAGCGTGAAATGTTTCGGTTTTGGTTGTAAATTTGTCTTTAAAGTTTCATTTTTGCGGTAATAAATTGTCGTTTGGAAGGAAAGGATTTCTGGTGTGTGAAGAGTGGGCCCTTGAGGAATATCGTTTAAGGTTAGTGATATTTTGTAGTGAGGGTTTGATTTGAGAGGTTTTGTAAGAAATGAAAATGGGGATAATTTTCTTGATTCTGCAGTTTTGGAGTTGTTTACATTCTCTGTTTGCAGTGAGAGGTTTAATTGAATTAATGGGTTTTGTGCTGGTTTTGAGCTGAAGGTTTTGTTGTTAAAGTGTCTTAACATGAGAAGGCAATAAGGAAAGTTGAGGGGATTGGGGGATTTTTGTCGGTTTGTCAGTTTTGTTTGTTGTGAAATGGTTAAATAAGAAGGGGGGGAGTGGAAAAGTCATGAAAAGGATGGAAAGTTTAGAGATTCTCATGATAAAACAAATTAAATAATCATGAACTAGAGTTTGAGTAAACAAAACTTATGTCTTATATCTTATAAATGCCAATTTAAATAAATGTCAGATTTATAATTAAAGTGGAATTTATAAGTTATAAGACTTTGTCCTTGGTAAACTCTCTAGCTTTAAGTCTCCAGCGGCTACTGTTGCCACACGTGACTTATCGCAATAGCTCTAAGTCTCCAGTGGCTATCACACCCGACTTATCGCAATAAAAACTTTCCAAATCCAAAATCTTTACGCAAATCAAAATATTTACACAAATGTAAATTTTAACACAGATCTATCTCGTGGAGGAAAAAATAAATTTTAAAAATTTTAAAATAATAAAAAAAAATTTAAAATCTTTAAAATTTATTTATATAATTCCAATTTCCACGTTTCCAACAAAACCCAAACTCCCCCACCCCGCATTCCTCGCACAAAACAGCCACCAGACGGCACCACCACCGACAACCCAGATGCTGGTCGCACAATCTGATGCTCGCACGAGACACGCATCAATTGCCAGATGATATTAAGAAAGACGAGATGAACACTGGCACGAGCTATTTACTCTCCCTTCTCTGCCTAACGCAAGGCTATTTGGCCGACCAGTTCCTCATGGGTTACATCACCGGCTCGCAAAGACGGCCGAACGAACTCGAATACTCCCGACCGGGTTTGTCGGTGAGCGGAGCAATTTCTCTGGCGGTTGATGAAGTGAATGACAGGCATCCGATCCGCGACGGGAATTCCCTAGCTTTCGTGGTGGCTGAAACGTACGGGGAGGAAGCGCAAAGTATTCTGAACACCGCCACTTTGTGGACCCACAATGCGTCCGTATACATCGGACCCCAAGAAACGTGCGTGCACGAAGCGAGGATGGCAGCGGCTTTTAATCTGCCAATGATTTCTTATGTAAGTTTTTTTATTATTTTTATTTTTTGGAGTTGGATTCTGTTTGGGTCATTGAGTGGTAGAGATGATGTTTTTTGAGTTGTTTATGGTATTGTTTGTTGTTTTTCTGGAAGTTAAATGGGGGGTTTGTGTAATGGGGGTGATAAGGGATTGTGGGGGTGGAGTTTGGAAGTTGAGTTTGAAGTTGATGTGCTGGGTTTTATTGATTGGGAGGTGTGGTTAAGTAGTTGAGAACTTGAGATTCAGAAGGATTTGTAGGAATTTGTAGGTTTTTGAAATTCAATTGATGTGTAAATATTCAGTATGAAGTATAGATGGTGGAAGTTGTGAAGAATTAATGGGAAGCAGCAGGAATTTAGAAGAAAATCACATAATGTTGGCAGAAATTCAATAGGAATTGCAAATATTTATAAGAAAACTGCATTACTTAATAAAAATTGCAAGAAATCCAAAATCAACTTGCAAGCATTAAAGAAAATGCTGAATCAATGGAAAAGTAAACTTTTACACTATAAAATTAAATTTATTTTTCAAAAAAAAATTTCATTAAATCTACTTACTTTTTATTAATTGTGAAATCTAAGCTCAAGTTTCCATTACTCTTCTCATTTTGTGAAGATCATATTTTTAGATGTAATGAAAGATGAACTTCCAGACAAAATGTAAATTTCAATTGAATTTTGCAGTGAAATTTGAAATGAATATACAATTATGGTATTTTTAGCTATTACTATTCATTCATTCATGACCTTTGAGCAATGGCTGTATTTATCGATGAGTAAACACCGAATTACACGGTTAAGTAACTTTTAATTCAAGTCAATACAAAATACAGTTCTGAAATTGTTTTCACAGACAAAGTAAATTCACAAACTGCAAACCAAATATTTTGTCATTGATTTCAAAAAATCAGCTGATCTTTACATAAGATCCATGAAATAAAGAAATCGAATGTTTGAAGGAAAAAACAATCTAATTACTCGCATCGACTGACAACAAAGTCTTGTTAGTTACATTTAAGTAACTGATTTCCACATCATTTGACTCAAACTTGTTTGTCTTTTTTTATTCCTAACTTCCAATTCAATGACTTCAAATGAACCTTTAATGTAATTATGGCTTTTAAGGGTCGATTTTTGTGATTTGATTTAAAAAATTGCAATTTTCAGGTAATTTTTCCCTTAATTTGATAAGAAGTTGATGAAAATTTGAAATTTTGAATGATTTTGTTGATGAAAATTTCATATCAACTCATCATGTGGTAAGAGAGTAATTACCAGCAGAAAAGACTATGGGTTTGTCAATAGTGAAAGCAAACTGAGCCAGCAGCTTTTCAAGATTGTGTTTTGGATCAGGAAAAAGATCTTAATGGCAAATGTGAGATAAGAACCAAAGAAAATATTTGTTCAAAATAGATCCCCTTTGTGCTCATAAAATTGTGGTTTAATGAGGAGTTTAATGAGAGCAAACAACCATAACTGTTGTGTCAATTATCTTAAGCAATTCCCAAATCTATTTTATGGAGACATGTCAAGGGATTAACTAATGAGTAAACTGCTAGTAAAATGTTGCTTTATGCGGTCACAAAGCAATAGAAACAAAGTTTCCGGAGTTAACGTACACTGGAAAAAAAATCGGCTTTACTACAAAGGTAAAAAATAATGTAAAGTTAACTTTCACATTGAATGTTACATGGATTATCAAGCTTTTTTTAATGTAAAGTTGATTTCTTTTGCCGTGATAGTTAGCGGAAAATCTGATTTACAGTAAGCGTCGCCAAGAAATATGACGGTATATTTTGTCGTTAACCAAGGTGTTAAAAAGGGAAAATATAAGTATTGTTTTTGGATGATTCATCCTAGTAATCGAAGGAATCTGGGGTTGCATGATTTGTTGCATATATATGGGATTTTATGCGAAGAGATCCGTCGAAATTGGAAAAGTTGATGGCAAATCCATGGAGGTATTGAAGTAGGTCGTGTTTGCCTGAGAAGGATTATCGTGCTGGTTGTGTGTGAGGGAGGATAGATAAAAATTGTCCTATTTTAAGGGTGAGAATGCGGGATCTTTTACCGGTGTTTTATTTATTGTGAATTTACTGTATACAGTGTTGCTAGTTAATTCTTAATTCTTGTTTTATTGGTTGTGCTGCAACTAAGATATGAGATCAAGCGTGCCACGATCTTTCGAGTAATTACACAAGAAAGTGAACAGGAAGAGTTAAAATCCATTTAAAGGATGAAAAGCAGCTTTTGAAGGAGAAATACAGGTTCATCCCAATTATATCAAGTAGAAAGTTAAGTGAAGACAACCTAATCCTATCATTTTTGGTTAGAACTAGGCGGTATCTGATCGCCTTCGAACCTCTAACTTTCGTTCTTGATTAATGAAAACATTCTTGGAGGTCATCTTCAAAGTCATCTACTTGTCTTGTATAAAACATTTAGGTTTTGTACGGAATCTCGCATGCGCTATAGTTGTGCTCTATTGTCGCAAGAAGATCTTGCTGTCTCGGCGGATCAAGTGGAAGTGGATTGCTGAACTGGAAGGAATGTTGTGGTTGGCAAAGAAGCGAGTTCGAAGAGTACTTGGTCAACAGTCTTTTAAAGAACTGTCCACACTTCTCCTGGAGATCACAGCGATCAACTCTTGGTGCATTTGCCTATGAGCGGATTTGTTGCCGCTTACTCCTGGTCACTTTATCATTTATTCGCTACCAGTATTTTGTCTGTCAAAGACTCTTTGATCAAAATGGATGAGCTTGAAGACTTTAAAAAATTGATACAATTTTTGGCACTCTAAAGGTCCTTTTGGCGAAGAGCTCTCGAAAGACTTTAAAACAATTAAGCTCCGTTGGATTTAAGCTTAAAAGCTTTTCGGAATTTGTCGAGCTTCCAGAAGAGATTTGATTTAGTCTTTGACTCGCACCGAAGAGGAATATTTCATAATGTGGATCAATGTAGTTTATGGTGGGGAAAAGAGGTCGACGGATGATTTACTGTAAATTAGATTTCATAGTTGGTAATAGAAAAGTAATCGACTGTGAGATGTATGGTGACAGGTTATGGACAATACAAGTTTTCTATTTCGAAGAATTTTCTAAGACAGTAAATACAGGTCAAACCTCGACATAACGAACTCGAAGGGACCGTCAAATCTGTTCACAATATCGAGAGTTCGTAATATCCGAATTTTTTAACATTGAATGAATGGATAGGAATCCAACCAAACTTTTAAAAAAATTCGTCAAAACGAGGAATTCGCAATAAGCGAGTTCGTAATAACGAGGTTCGACCTGTAATGGATAAAGTTTTATTAAAGTTTGTTAATAAATGAGGGTCATTAGTTTGTTGAACAGTTTCCAGAGAAACAAAGGGAAAAAACTTGACAAACTACATGCACTCTTACTTTAAGTAATTTTAGTGAAGTTAAAGCCGTCGAAGTAAGTGTGAGTAATGGGAAAATGACTTCTAATGTGAAGATTTTGATTAGAAAGTTGAAATTGCAAGTATGATTAAAATGTTGAATAAAATTAACAAGATTGAATTTTAATTTCAAAATAATTTTTATTTTAATATTTAAGAAATTAAATTGGTTTGTGGTGTTTTGGAAGTCTTTAAGTGCTCAGTTAATTGCGAATTTATAAACGTTCAAGAATGTCCATTAATGCGGTATTCGATCCGACTCTTAACTCCGTTTGCCCGACTTGAAAGGTTCGTTAGTTTTAATTATCAAGCATTGCTAATGATGCTTTTAAAATGTTACAGCATAGAAAGAAATATAAAAAGTTTTGAAAATTTAAATTTATGGCCATAATAAAAGATTGGATTTTTTTCCTTCTTTCCTTTTCTACTTTCCCTTTATTAAGAACACAAGGGGCAAAGGTATAGATTGGAAGTCGCACAGGGAATACCTTCAATCACATCACATTTCAGAGGTAGAACATTATTGGCTGGCAATGAATGGAAGAGAAAATGAAGATCGAACTGATGATTAAGTAGTTCGATAGACCTTGAAAGCAATATGAAATATTCAATCTCGAAGGAACTTCGTAGAAAATATTTATACGAAAGAACTTTAGGAGAAAACAAACAAGCTAAAATTATTCATTCAAAACAACATTCATACATAAAAACATATCCAAAAAAGTTAAATACGATTAAAAATACCACAGAGCCTGAGGTACATGAAAACAGGAGTAATGTCGCAGAATCATTGTTTTATTCGAGGGGTCCCTGGTACTGTCAGCGCACCAGAAGAATGAACCGGCTAGTGACATGGAAGTCATATTATAGTGTAATGCTAGGTTCACACTTACGTTCACACTTGATCGTAACGTAACTTTAGAGAGAGGTATGGTGCATTGTGGGATACTA
>JAQIXT010000120.1:0-68090 GCA_034700445.1 Stenotaenia linearis
CTTTGACGCTGTAAGCGGATTCGCTTGTAGCGTCAACCCGCTTATAGCGTCAATTTAAGCCCGATCCCTTGATTGACGCTATAAGCGGGTCCGACTGTATTTGTTTATTTAAAAAGTTAAAACACATCGCGAGTGAAATAAAATGCGAAACAAAAGTCGTGTGTCAAGCATGAAATTGACAACTTTAGCATGTTGCATCTATGACTTGCAGCTTAGGTGAAAGTGTGGTGGAAATTTCACGCTCAGAAGAAGCTGAACACCTGCTCGTGTAATTGACTGATTACTGGAATTACTCGACTTGTGGGAGGCTGACACATGTTGTATCGAATAAAAGAGGAAACAAAAATAAAAAAAATAAATGAAAAAATATTAAATGAAAAAAATTATAACATCAAGTGAAGGGGTGTGGAAGAAGTGCACTTTGTGGCAATAGGAGAAGCTCATTAGTTGTTTTGTTTTTTGCGAGTTGCGTGTACTGATCGAACTCGCTGAGCCATCTCATTAAGTCAGGTGCGCAAGAAGTAGTGGCGGTTATGGTATGTGAATGGGGTTTGGATTTGCATCTATAATAAGAATGTAGACCCTAAGAGGATTAATTTTGTAAAATAATTGGGCATTTCATTGTTCTTTACGATGAATTTAAAAGCACTGGACTTTATAATTGTATTTTAATGAATTTATTTCTTTGAATATTAAAATGCAATTGATTTTTTTAAAGTATGCAAAATTGGATTAAATGTTTTTTTTATTTATGATATTCTGTTTAAAATTGTTTTGTATCTTTAAATTCTTTAAAGTTTATAGCTATTGGTAACTCTATATGTTATTGTTGTCCCTCGAACATGAAAGCCTGCAAAGCAAGTTTGGTATTTCTAATGGGATTTCTTGGGATTCAGAGCCTAGTTTTAATTGCATCCGAGTTAAATTTCTCTACAGTGATAACAACTTGATCAGTAGTCTCAATGGATTTCTAAATGTTATCCAAATATGATGTGAAGTCTAGATTTTATAATGAATAATTTAGATTTGTATAAATGTAATTAAAATCCAGGAAAATGTGTAAGAGTGCAAGTAATGCAAGAATTATTTAGAATTGTGTTACATGACTAGTCATGTATTGCTTATGGTGAAATTGGCTACAAAGGCCATTCGCGACCTGTCACAATATCTAAAATAACTAAGTCAATAAAATAGTACCAATACTAAAGATTCCATAAAAAATTAAATTAAACAATCAAGTAAGAACAGAAGTTTTATTTCGTCACGGATCACGCCGCTTTGCAATGGTTACTATCGGTTAAGAATCCGCATGGTCGGCTAGCTCGTTGGGCTTTGATACTTGAAGAAGAAGAAATACTGCTTACGGTCACAAACGGCTACAAAGGCTATACGTGATACTTGAAGAGGAATTTGAATATGAAGTGATTTATAAGAGTGGAAGGAAACATTTAGATCCGGACGCACTTTCAAGAAACACCTTTCTTTTCTTTAGGATAACTGCACTTTGAATTTCTGATTACGATTAAATTTGATAGTGAAAAGTCAAAATCATCAAGCGCTTTGAAAATTGTATGATTTATATTGAGCGATAAGATGATGTAAAATGACAAACTATTATATTTAATCTTTCCAATAATTCCCTTATTAAAAATTCCTCCAATCAACCGACTGCCGGTATCTAATCACAAGTGACCGCAGATCCTGAGAAAATAAACAGAAAGGACGGGTTGCCTTGACGACCCCGCCTTTGCAAAATGCAATAAATTGAGAGCGAGTTCATAAGGCACGTGAAATATTTAGATAATTTAATGAAGGGGATCTAATTATGGATGCACTGCTTCTAAAGATGGATGTGAATGTCATGATTTTAAATTTCAATTTCATTTTGAATTTCCTCTTCAATTCTGCTATGTTTAATTGCTAAGGGTGATGAGAATAGAAATTTTTTTTTTGTTTTGTGAATTTTTTGTTTTTAAAAATTTATCATGGCTTTTATCTTAGTTGCAAAAATGTTTTAATGTCACAACACGTGTTTTCATTGTGTTGGCATTGGCAGTAAATTCTTCATGAAAGTCGATAGACAACGGTTAAAGCGATGGTCGTCTTCTTGGTGGAGAAAACTGATTATAAAATTTTACTGCTCGCTTTCATTATCGACTGCTGTTACAAAGAGTTTGAGATTTTGGAAAACAAATTTAAATTAGAAAATTTTTAATTTTTACATTGGAAATGAAAGTAGGTTTAATTAGAGTTTGTTCTGTGAAAAAAGGTGAAAATTATGATCAAATATGTACATAAGTTTTTCTGTGTTTGAGAAATTAATTTTGGAATAGGTTGGAATTTCCTTAGAACAATCAAATGTGGGGAGGGAGAGTTGAAGTGATGAAAATTCATGAGTTAAAGCTAAATTTGGTTAAATTTACATGAAATAGTTTGAATTTTTATAAAATGAGTTTAAATTTGTTTGAATTTTCATACAGAAGGGCAAAATGAGGTTGAATTTTATGAATTGCAGGTAAATTTACTTGAATTTTAATGAGTTTCAGTTAAATTTACTTGAATTTTGACGAGTTACAGGTAAATTCACTTGAATTTTTATTGATTAAGTTTAAATATACTTGAATTTTCATTGATTAACCTTGAATCACTGCTGCTGTGGGTTCGCACCACTTCTATAGAACCGGTTGTTAAAATAATTCTAGTTTGTGAAATCAGTTGCGAAAAGTATTTGTTTAAAAGCTCGAAAATGGCATTCACACTAATTCTACAATGAAAATAATAATAAATTTGGAATCCTGGTTGCATTTTACTTCAAAAACAAATAAATAAAATTCAACCGCGCTTCAAATTAGTCCTAACAACACCGTCACAAACCCGACACGAAACTTTCCCCTTTCTAAAATTAAACATCCTCCTTATCTGCCATTTCCTCTTTACCCATTTTACCTTTCTTTGCTGCTTCCATGCACTACATTGTGTTTCACGCCCATATCTGTAATTGCTATATACTTTCTCCCCTTGACTCTAACATATCAGCAAAGTCCCCAGCAACATACTTTTGTTGTCGCCGTATGCGCAATATGCATGCATGTATAAAAGGGCGAAACGAAACGAAAGAGCGAATCCTCTTCGCCTGACAGGTAAGGTCGTTACGGCTCCTGCCTCGGAGCGTCGCGGCGGCCATTAGGCACGCGGGCGAGAACGTGAGGCTTATGTATTTTAATTACGGGGGCGTGTTGCACATTAAGGAAGGGGGGACTTGGGCGAGACGCAAACTCTACTAAGTCGTATCATTTGCCCGAAAGCAGAGCATCAGAGCTGCGCAAAGGGACTTTGGGTCGACATCTCTTTCAGCGCAGTTTTCCTCTATATCGTGTGTTGCCGCCTCCCCGCTCTCCAGAGTCTCGCTCGACTTTCTTTCTCTCTCTCTCTCTCTTGGCACTACTTTTGTTTTAGGGGGAAATATATGTATGCATTTATGATGTCGTCTTGTCTTTCTTTTCCATTATTCCTTAGTGAGGGCTGTGCTTGAGCACTCGGCTTCTCCGGTTACTCGTTGATTTTCGCATGCGGATGATGTTCAAACCTGTTTCTCTTTTAATTCGATGCTCGTAAGATTCAATTAGGATAATTGAGGCTCAATTATAACGTTTTTAAATATTTGTTCTCTGTGTGGTTTGCTGGAGATTGCAGCGGAATGCGAAAGTGATTAAAATTGTATTGTGATCGGAAAATCTATTTCAAAGCCTTCGAACGGAGTCAGGGACAACCAACGAAACAAAACCAACAAGACTAAATGGCGAAGAGAAGAAGGGCTGAGGCTAAAAACCAACAAGAGGAAAAGAAAAACCGTGACCCCAATACCATTAGAGCACCGATGCCGTTTGGCATCACTAGAGGCAATGTGAAGGAATCAGGGAGAACGATGCTGAGATAGAGTTGTACGCCCACACATTCTCCCTCAAGTAAAAACTCCACCACATTGTTTTTGCAGTTTGTAATAAGTAATGGGAAGAGATTCAAAGAGACGTGCAATACCGGAAAATCTTCGCAACCGGAAAATCTATTCACATTCAAAATTCGTGCAAGTCAAAGCCTCCGAATGGAGTTAGGGACAATCAATGAAATAAGAAAGCAAACAAAGACCAAATGGTTGAAGAGAAGGTGGGCCGTGGCTAAAAACCAACAAGAGAAATAGAAAAATCGTGACCCCAATACCATTAGAGACACCGATGCTCTTTGGCGTCACTAGCGGCAATGCGAAGGAATCAGAAAGAATCGCACCGAGATAGAGTTGCATTTGCCCTCATTTCTTCAAATAAAAAATTTTTGTAGTTTGTAATGCGCTTCAATGCAATTTTTTCGACAACAAGCCATTTTTAAGTATTTTTGACTAATGTTTATGTTTACTTTTATTTTTATTATGCAAATACTTTGAAAATTAGAAAAACTATTCAAGAATTGGCTGTCATTGAGAATAATAAGCATTGAAGCACATTATGGATCTTCAATTACATGGAATTGCGACTCTAATCTCCTTACAAACCGAAATGATTAAAACTGCAATCGATCTCTCAAAAATGCATTATTTTTTTGTTACTTTCCGAAGTAAAAAAGAACATGCGTCTCTGCAAGTTAAGCTGGATTGAAACATTGTCGATTATCTAGCTTTGGCTTTTCACCATAAAATATTCATGAACGCAAAAATCAATAAAATGGGGGAGGGAAAAGATGCCAGCGAAAAATTGAGTATGAAGGGAGTGGGAAGCAAAAGCGAAAGGGATTATGGGTTCGTGTATTTTTATGAGGAAATGACTAGGTTTGAATCGGATGAGCTTTGAGCGTGCACTTGGAAGAAATTATTCAGGGAGTAATAAGGTTTTCTTGGCAAGTGATGACATGTAATTGGTGCATGGCCAAAAGTGAGCGAATTTCATTTTAATGTACACTGGAACAGGTATAGAGTGACTGGGGAATGCATCAACTGGAGAACGTGTTCAATGAATTTTGTATGCGATAAATCAGTGCAGTTTTGATGGCAGGTGTTGTTGGGATAAATAATGTGTTTACAGCTCCATACGCCATTATGGGACACATGCTGGCACCGGTGTAGTTTTGCAATTTAATTTGGACGTAACTGATTTAGAGTTTAGTTGGACTACTTAAAAATCGATCATCCCCGATCGCATGGTCAGTCAACACCAAATATTGACACAATGGCTGACATGATTCTTGGATTTCTGTATTGGTTATTTTTGAACTTGTTCCAAGGATTAATCCGGTTGGGAGTTTGGTAGAATACTATATCGGAATGGGATTTTCTTATAGTTGTTTATTCAATTGAGAAAATCAAAAGTAAGCTTGTTTGCGTGAGCTTTGGATTAGTGGATTATAGGAGCTTCAAGTCAATATCGAGTTTTTAAAGGAATAGTGTGGGATAAATTGAAAAATTTTTACATCTCGCAAGTTAGTTTTGATGCGACACGCTTGGATAAAAAAATCCAACATGGCTACCCTCCACCCCCTTAATAAAAATCTTATTGTAAATAAACATGAAATATTTACAAATATAATCTGAAAAAACCTTTACATAGCACTGAATGGAGACGAGCAATGCAGTGAAGCTCCCTATTTGTAGGTGATGTACTCTGCGGTGATGTGTATGGAGAATAAAAGATCGCTCCCTTTCGTTCCTCATCTTTTATTTTGTTTGCCTTTGTGCTGGCTCGGCTGTATGCGCAGTGCTATTGTAAAACTTGCTTGGCCGTTGTGCTTGAATAGGATTACACTGAAAGTCTAGACGGGAACAATCCCTTCGGATCTGCTCCATCTCCACCTACAACTCTCCCCCTTCTCCGTCGGTGTTTAGCCGCTCGTTCGCGCAGTTTGGCCGATTGGACTTTGGCCACGTTCCATTGTGCCGGGAGCCGCGTGTTGGCGGCTCGAGGGGCCAGTACGTTTCCTCTTTGCTGGAAATTTGGCAGCGGGGATTCTGGAACGTTACACGAGGGAAGAGCGGAGTGGTTGGGAGGGTTGTAATAAAAGAGAAAGGCTCCTTTTTCCTGGCTATAGATTCCTCAGCAGTGATCGCGGCTTGTTCACACAGTGCGCCTCAGTCACAGGCGATTAACTCTCAATTTAGCCAGGAAGGGAGTCGTGCTTAGACCAAATTAAAGATGGCATGTGTCCACAAGACGTGTGCAGGACACTTGGAGTTGAATGAGGACTTGGGATGTGTTGGTTATGGAAAGGAAATTAATGGCGAGATTTAATTGCGTTTTTTTGGGTGTGGGATTCAATAGGATGTATTTGGACCTCGTTATATTGAAATTCTTTTGTAGCGTTGTTGTAAAGAAATAATTACCTGTGTTTTAGATCTTTTTAGACACTCATGCAACTGTTTAGACCCATTTGTTACCTAAATTATAACATTTTCGACTCTCTTTACACTTATTAAATAGTTTAGATTCATAAAACCCACAATTTAGACTCCTAATTAAAGTTTTAGACCTATATTATAGACTTTTTTAAAGACTTATTTAGATTTACCTAACAAGCAATGCAGTGAAGCTCCCTTTATTAAATTCTTATATTTTATACTCTTTTACAATTTAGACTTCCACATGTGGCCCAATTGACTTTATTTCATTTATAGACATATTTTAGACTTTGATTTCAACTGTTAGGCACACAATTTAGACTTTCTTAGACTCTTATTCAACATTTTAGACCCATTAAGCATCTGGACTCTTAATATTTTAGACTCTTTTAGACATACAGAACTATTTGAATCTTCACAGACTCCCATCTTCAGACTTTATTCAATATTTTAGACATTCTAAGACTTATAGACTACACTTTAGACTCATATTTAACACTGCAATCTCATGACATTAAAAATGTCATAGTAAACTTTTAAAGATTTATTACTGTTATTTACAACAAGTTCCAACACATTACAAATGAAAAATTAATGACACAAAACAGTTTAGCGGAAATTAGTGTGATTTTTTTTGTTTTCCTTAAAATCAGACACAGTTAAGTGCCATCCGATGTGTGTTAATTGTCGCAGATTAAACATAACTCGTTGCGTAAAGAGGGGAAGCTAATATGCCTTATTGTGTCTGGCAGGAGTTTAATTTTGAGCGACTTAATAAAGGTTTTCTTCACGTGTGTAAATACAAAAACCCTTTCTCTTTTACTTCGTTTGGCGCTAATGGGGGAGGCAAAGTACTTTAGCGCTGATGGAAAAGAAGGGAGGAGTCGTGTGTAATTTTCAAGCTGAAAATTTACGCATACACACAATACATAATAAATTTTTTTCTATTTCCTTTTAGATTATTAATTGGTAAAACTAAGAAGAATTGGATTTAAATTTTCTCCTGATCAATGTAAAAATTTATGAATACTTCAGACGACTTTAACTTCTGCTGCTCGTAAAATTGTTAAATGTTTACAGTAAAGTTATACGTCAAAAGAAGCCAAAGATTTAAAAGAAGGAAACAAGACAGTAGATGAATTCGAAAAGTCCTTTAAACCTGTTTAATTGCATTTAAACAGGTTTATCTTGGTGTTTAAACTTCTAAGGCATCGGCATATTTTCGTTTGTTTATGCATTCAGCCATATTTGCGACATGAAAGACCACCAGATGTCACACGCAATTCACACATAAACATGTGTTAACTGCAACAAATTTGAACACACGGCATTCAAAAACAAAAGTTACACTTAAATACACTAAACACACAACTGAACTTGTGCAAACAGTTTTCGAATGCAGCTAGTAGGTGGGTTCATATAGTCATTTAAACATGTTTAAGCCATGTTTAAACCATGTTTAAATGACTTCATGAACCTGCCTAGTGTTTATATGATGATTTTACATTACCAGCAATTTGGTCATCCCACTACGATGACGGAAGACCCGCCATGTTTGAATTTTTTTCCTTAGAAATTAACTACAAAAGAAATCCAACATGGCTGATCTCCTATCGTCTTAAACACTCATGGAATTGTTTATTCTGTAAATTCCTTTACATCAAAGACTATTTCATTAATGTAAGTGCACTATTTGACATGTTTAAATAAGAAGATTCTTCTTCCGGAAAATTAAAAAATTAATTCACTTTTTCCACGAGTCACTTGAAATAAATGAGATGTTTTTACTTGATGAGCAAAAGATTCTGGGATAACATTTACAATTTTTGTCATTTATGTGTTTTATTTCTGGTAATGTATTATTATCTGTGAATTCTTAAGCTAGGTCATTATGGCACTGTCATTTCCAAGATGAGTGGGAACTAATCTCTGAAAGAGAAAAGAGCCCATTAAAACTTTTTTTTTCTTTTTTTGGTTTTCTACATTTTTTCCCGTAAAGACCGGTTGGCAAAGAGAGGGGGAGAGCGACATTTTTAATAGCTTTTCGTGAAAAGTTGAATGGCTTGACGTTTATCTTCGTTTTAAGGCTGTTATCGCCCGTCGTGTGCAAAGTTGGGAGTTCACGTGGCTTGAAAGTTATCACTTATTTTCTTATAAGATGAATGCTAAATCAACATGAATAATGTTTGGGCTCGCTGTGCGGTAATCAGTGTAATCTGCGAAAAACATGTCGGATAAATAAATGCTTAAAGTTGGGCATTGCGAGAAAAATCAGATCTATAAAAATTTAGAGTAAACGGTTACGATAACGCTGCAAAAAAAATCAAATTTACAAATTTCAAGTCAATGTAAAGTCAATGTGAAAGTTATCTTTAGATTAACTTTTCTTGTTGTAAAGGTACCCTTTACATTAAAATGCCCATTCTATAGTAGTTATTGGATTTTCTTCTCGTAGCATTCGTTCTTTACGACAGATTTAAGAGATGTATTTTTGAGATTTCGCTCGAGAATCGATTGGGACTATTGAAGGTAAGTTATTCATTCAACAGCTTTGATGGTAATTATGTGGGTTTTAATTTTGGATGAATTTGCAAAGAAAACAATGAATGAGGTTTGGTTTGCGGCCATTTTGGATGGGGTTGTTGAGAGAAGTAAGGGTTTGGTTGTGTAATTATTTTGAATGTGTTTACACAAATAATATGAAAGGGTTATAGTTAAATTTGGTGACCATTTTGGATGGATTTTAAGGGAAATGTATTAGAGATTTTCAGTTTAGCAGCCATTTTGAATTTTATTTTAAGAAAATAATGAAAATTTAGAAATTTTACAGTTATTCTTTAATATACAGTCGGACCCGCTTATAGCGTCAATCAAGGGACCGGGCTTAAATTGACGCTATAAGCGGGTTGATGCTACAAGCGAATCCGCTTACAGCGTCAAAGTGTTGGCCGGACCGCACTAAACGTGATGCTATAGCCGAGGTCGCTACTGGCGGGTCCGACTGTAATATCAACATAAAATCAAAATGTCTTAATTTAGCAGCATTTTCAATGGATTTTTACATCCCACAATTAAACCATTGAAACATAATTCCATTGGAATGCCCATACCTTTTATTACCATATAAACAAATTTTATAAATTCCAATTCAACAATTGTTCAACTTCATTTATCCACTCATACACTGGCACTTCGCGTCTAGCCAAAACCAATACTTCATCCACAGATCAAATTACCACTTTTTAAAGCAACATATCCATTTCGGCCATTAAATACAAATCAATTTCGATTAATATTTCAGCCGAAACGCCAATCTGTCAATTGATTCCATTTCCCCAGTCACAAACTCGCCGTACCAGAGATTAACAAATGATGTCATTACTAACATCATCATTACTAATAACTTTCTCATTGGCTGCAAATGTTACGTGCGTGCAATTTGAGTGAAAATTTGCTTGCAAATTTGTTGCATTTGCATCATTCCAAACCCGATTTTGTGGCGCTGTAATTGGATTTTATAAAGTCGCATCAAAATGGTCAGTCCACCACTTTAATGGATGTTGCAACTTTAAAAAAAAGTATGGATTTTTGTGTTTCTAAAAAAAGATGAAAAAGATGAAAATTTGTAACATTTAAATTGCCTGTCAAAGCACAGAGATGATTAAACTTGCATTACAAGAGTTTAAGTCTGTTGGAAGAAGTTTATTTGAACTTTACTTGATACTTTGAAGTATTTAAATTTTATATTGTCCAATATTAATGTAGATAAAAGCAGGAAAGTAGAAGGGTATGTTTTATGCATAAGGGTTAGGGCAGGCATTTAGCTTATTTAAAGGTTTAATGCATTAAAGCTGCAGGTTGAGCCTGTAAACAATTTAATCCTCATTTGAAAGGTGGTGCAGTTTTATTGGGTCTTGTTTTGGGGGATGAATTAAAAATGGCAAGTGAAGTTGTTGGGGGAAAAGGATTTATAGGTTGAAAAACTAGAAGAAACTAATTATAAAAGTGCAAATTTAATTCATATTTATTATTTGTTGGAAGTGAAACTTTATAATTTTGATTATATGTCGGCCAGTGAGAAGTCAAGAAATGTTTGAATAGACCAAAGACACAAAGCCATGAGGAATATTCAAAAATTATTAAACTCGTTGAGACGTTTCAATTTCAACAAGCAAAATTTAGATTACTAATCGTGTACGCATGGTTTGGGAAAATTGCCACAGAAGCAATGACATTGGTTAATCGTGAGTGTAATGTTATTTTAGCCGCTATGAAGCCGTTTTAGCGTTCTTTGGAATGGAAATCGATTGACGCAAATCGCGTACAATTTTTGCCGCGTTTGGTGGCTCGATCGCGGCAGCGGTTTTGTCGAATTTCCGGTAATGGAGACCACGGTAGAGAAAATTACAGCAATAATTTTAGTGACCCTGTTGGGATTAGTTATTCCTGGTGACAGATGACATGTTTCTAAGTCTGTGCGTAGTCGAAGTATTACATGAGTCAGTTCTCTATATCCCTTCGTCTATTTTTGTTATTGTTTACTTCGTATTTCAATAATCGGTTGGTTTATTCAAGATTTACAATGACAAATATAAAGTTTATTAAGTTTATTCTCTATAAATCTCAAATTTTTACCGTTGTCGGTTTTGCAGCAACTTGCACTGATCTATTGAAGTTAAATCCGTCGCAAATGGGCGGATCAGTAGACAGACGACGAGGGCAGTTGTGCATCGAGATTGAATTGCCAGGGCGCATGTGTTGTGTGAAATTTAAATGTAATCCAGCTTTGTTATCATCACGTGCTGGCACACCGAATCCACCCGAGCTAAAGAGCTTTTGGCTTTGCAGGTGACCCTCTTTGGTCACCTCTTCGCATTACAAATTTGTAATGGATAAAAGGTGGGAAATTTTGCAATTCATTCTTTGCTTATACTCAAACGACTCTCGCACCAATGACAGTTATCCGACATAAATCCTGTTAAAAACTCATTTTCCAAGTTTCGCATCACGCGAGACGGAAAAAAATTGATTTGTGCGCGTTGAGCGCCAAGAAAAAGCCACTTACTTAATGCAAAAGACACACATCTTGCCGAGACGAACACACAAAGCAAATTTATCTGTGCAAACACAGTTGCTCTTTTTCATAATAAAATTTAATTCGCTTTTCTATATTATATAAGATATTAATCTTGAGTTGAAAAGTTGATTACTTTTTTACGTATAGAAATATTTTTATTTATTACTGTGGTTTTGTGGAATTTGAGGTTGAGGAAAAATTTCTCTTATTGCATCATCTTTGATTTTGTGTTTCTGTTATCGTTTATCCAGAGCGTATTTTCTTTCATTTCCTGCGCCAGACTTATCGTTCTAGATCAGATGGATCCCTGCAGGTAGGAAATTACTTGGAGTGCATGCAACACAGTCCCCGTCCTTCCATTGCGTCCTATACGCTTCTCGCCTTTCTACTTTGATGAGCAAACTGGGTTTGGACTCATTGCTCTTTGGATTTATTGTGGCGCCCTAAGAGATAAGTTAAAGTAAGATCTTACACAACTTAATCAACTACATAAACAGTCGAAGCAATTTAGAAATCTTAGTCTTGCAGGACTATTGTAAAACATTGTAACTTTTTCTTATATTAATTTCTTGTGGGATTTTAATGTAACACTAACTTCACATTTGCCAACTGTTTCTTGTTCAAATTAAGCGGTATTACTGTGTGTAACAAATGTGAGTGTTCAGTATGAAGGAAGACAGTTTGGCTGAACTCTTGAGTCAAATTAACACTGAAGGAACTTATACTATCTCTTAACACGTAATATTATTTTAAGTTACTGCCAGGTATGAACACAAGTGTGAACCTAGCTTTAGGCCAGAAATAGGCTTTATTCCAAGTGTCAGATGTACTGTATTAAGCTAAATGTGTATTGTAGTCTTAAGCTTAACACTAAAGGGCACAAAGCTAATTATAGAAGCAGACACTGGTGGCAAAGAGTACAGTGAAAAGCACTGAGATTTGCATAAAAGATATCAAAGAAAACAGGATGAGAAGTGAATGAGATCAAAATCAAGACTAATTTTCAAATTAGCTTATAGTAGAGGTATAAGCTACATCAGTGTAGAGCATGCAAACAATAGTCATAACAATAGAACATGAATAGAAAGACTTAACATGATTTTATAATAAATAATTTGGATTTAAGTAAATATAATGAAGATTTATGAAGATGAAAGACTGCAATTAATATAAGAATTGTGTTACTCTATAAGAGCTCACGTGTGGAGTGAGAAACGACTACAGCAACGGTAGTTAATTGATAGCTCTAAACAACACTATCTTTTAAACTTTACAAGTGAAAAAAAAACCACGAAATTCCACTTGTAGTCTTTTATCAGAAAATTATACTTCAGACTATTTGAGATCTTA
Source organism: Stenotaenia linearis (assembly GCA_034700445.1). Taxonomy (NCBI): domain Eukaryota; kingdom Metazoa; phylum Arthropoda; class Chilopoda; order Geophilomorpha; family Geophilidae; genus Stenotaenia; species Stenotaenia linearis. The sequence goes on from JAQIXT010000120.1 coordinate 12,807, forward strand.
GATTTCATCCTCAACGAGTGGTCCACTCAAGAGTCATGTAAACACATCCACACTACTACAAATCTTGAAAAGTCCTTTGACGTGGTTTGTTGATTTGAGTTTTTGACAACTTACGCTAACTTACCTTCCAGCACCGGTTTACTAAAGTTTGCTGCGAAGTCATTAATTCGTGAAGAATCGTCTCTGATAATCATTGAGCGATCAGGTCATTAGGAAAAGATCAATCACCCACTAATAGAGAAAGTGGTCTACATACCTGGTTTTATGACGCATTACATATGCATTGGTTTGGTTAATCGTTGCTGAAAATGTCGCTTATTGCTCACTTTAAGGCGACGTAAAAAGAAAGCAATTTCTTCTGCAATTTGGTGGAAAAAAGTCAATTCGATAAGAAAATCCCTTCACTCATATAATAAAAATGATTGATTTTATAGCAAATCTCTTAACTTGGTGAAACATTGAAGATTCTTTGTGTACACACGCATCAACTATGAGGACATAAAATGTTAAAAGGGGGGAGGGTTGGAGAGTGCAGGGAACTCGAATCCGAAAGGAAAACAGGTGGCGATGGCAAATGATGTGGACGTGAGTAAACTTCACTCTAGAGAGTTGTGCTCACTCACACTTTTGCTTTCACTTTGCCGTTTGGTTTGGTCTGTTGGGATCATCAGTATTGGCATCAAATTTGTTTAAACAGACTTCACCTAAGCCGACATTAAGTTTGCTCTCGTCTTATCATTCGTGCACAGACCTTATTTGTCTTTAGAAGATGAAGCAACACATTCCCGCCGAGATTTAAGTACACATAAACAGGGAAGAGCAAGAATGAAGGGTTGCTCTTGCACAGGTAATCATTTCATATTGGAATTTCGACCGAACCATATTTGAGGTTTTGGATTGTGGCTTCTGATGCAATTTCGGTTTGCTGGGATTTCAGTTATTAATTGATGCGGTGTGTAACTTTCTCTTTGCATCATCAGGGATTTACTGTATTTCTTTAATTAGAGGCTGCAGCTTTTATTTAACTTGGGTTAAATAGCGCGCGGTGAGAACAAAGGATTCTTTTGTTTAAACAAGTCCTATATTTAATCAAAGAAATGCGGTATGTATATAAAGTCACGTAGCGTGCACGGCGAAGTGATGCGCAGGGAATTTATAAAGCTTGCAACCAATGCATATCTGTTAGTTGAAGGGTTGGTTCAATTAGTTGGTGTTAATTTTTTATGTTAGGAAGTGTTTGAGATTGAGTTTGGTGGAATGGGAAACGAAAAATGTGGGGAATTTGTTGATAAATCGTGAAATGTGGCTCATAACTCGAGAGAAGTGTTATTGGGCAATCATAGCAATCGAAATGTCTAATGGTTGAGTGTGAATTCAGTGAAAATGAGACCTTGGGTCCACTTTCCGGTCAAAGTCACTTGGGTTTTAAGAGCTTGAAAAAAATATAGGGACGGCATCCAAGTACTTTTTTGCAGTGGTGACTGGAAATGCGGTGGCAGTTAAGTGACGAGTCGTCTGTCCATAATTTACGAGGCTCAAGTGACCTTACTGAGAGCAAAGCAACCATCTACCCTCCGAGGAACCAAAACCCGTGACTGCTGCCATGTCAGCGTGACCATTCACAATTCACTGTCACCAAACTCGTCGACAAAAGCCTCAAGGAGGAAGAATTAAAAAAATGGCGAATCATGAAAGGGCGATAAACAAGGAAAATTTGTAATAGGAACAGACTTGATTTTTATGGTTTGTTTATAATTTGATATATATGAGGTTTAGAAATTTATTAAATTTGAGAATTATAAAAAAAATTAAAAGGAAGAAAATGATTGAATTGATTGTGCAGAATAATAGCGATAGGATAATTACATCGGTATTCATCGTAAGAAGATAATGTTTGTTTTGTGTTTATCCTTGATAAAAGAGTGTATACCACCGTACTTCTGCGATTAAAAGATTAAAAGCTGCGGTCTTTATTGTTGAAAAAGAATATCGGGATTAAGCTTTCCGATATGTAAATCAAGTAAATCTCAAGAACTCATAAATCTCGTTGATCTTTGTTCAAAGTTAGAACTGAAGATGATGTTTATTAGCAAAATCACAATGTCTCGCAAAAGAGATGCTAGCCACTAAGTCAGGGAATGAGCTAAATTACAATGGACCTGCAAGTCATCACGAGCAATACAGTACAACCCAATCCCATAGGAATCCCTACCATAGGAATTGTATGGAATTGGTTGCAAGACTTTGTCGCTATTTATAAACAATAGGCGCTTATCTTCTTTGATTACATTACCAAGGGTACTTTTTTATTGACAAAATTTAATATTAAATTACCCGCAAACGATATTCGCAGTATTAAACACTGTAGTTGCAGTCATGTGGTGCAGGTCAATGTTTACTTACCTCATTTCCTGGCAGAGCTTTGAGACGTGGAGGCGAGAGTAATGCAAGTTTGATCAGCGAGCCGAGACATGAGGGAAACACAGCAGTCGAAAATCCATGAAGCTCCGGGCCAGTCAACAAGAAGTTGTTTCCCTCGACGAATGAGTTATTAATCGGGCATGAGTCTTTATACAAGCACCAAAAGGTGGGTAGCGAGAATTAGAAACTGCGACGGATGGACACCTAAGGGTTGCTGCAACTTTCTTTTGCTTATTTATATGCCGCGCGAGGGATAAGTTGTGTTTACATTACGCGCCTCTGCTTTCAAATAACCATGAGATGAGGCTGGCAGTGATGGAAGCGGGTGTGTTTAGGCTTTGATCTGTCACTCAGAATGATGATCATGTATGAAGCACACATCGTTATTGTGTCTATATGCATGCAAAGTGTGGATATACTAAAGTTTATGGTCTATAAAGTCTATACTATGCTGGCAAAAGTGTTTGAACGTACATTATTAATGATAACTATAGTAGGTTCCCGATTATCTGTGAAGCGGATTAACTGAGTCTAAAATTTTAGGTTACGTGTGGCAGTTGCAAGAGTGAGGTGGAGAATAAGTGAGAGTTGGACTTAGAAAACATTCACTACTTTAATAAGAATGAGTGAGACCTGGTCGGTTACGTTCTGAAGAGAAGAAATTTCCATTCTATTGGGGAAAACATTGCCAAACATGTTTCTAAAGCAGATCTATTTTTAAGTTCTCAAACAAGTGAAATTCAAATCTTTCACTAAAGAGAAACAAATTTCTTTGCTTTCTCTCATCACTTTAAATGCATTTCAAAAATTAAACTAAACTTAGTTTCCCTTCAGTTTTATGCTTAATGATTGTAGTTTGTATTACAATTGCTATTGAAAATGATGTAAACAAGCTTTAAACGGAAGGAAAACTAAGTTTGGTTTAATTTTTAAATGCGGTTAGTATGTTTAATTCATAACCTTATTGTTTGTGCATGTTAATTACGCGTAATTACAAATTCGTGGATTATCCGGGAAATCAATTATCCATGATAGTGAATTGTATGTACACAACGAATGAATAGTTTCAACTTTTGCAAAGGTTATGAGCACACACATTTACATCACATACGAATTTATGAAGCCTAGGAGGTCTGTATAAGTCTATAAAGCGTGGCTTTAGTTTTGAGACGTTTATAAACGATTTGCCCGAGTGTTTTTGAGAGGAAACACGATTTCATATCCCAAGTAAATGAAGAATTTTGTTTTGGGACAAAAGACAAGTGCGAAATGATGGGGTAATTAGGGTGCTTAGAGACGGAATTGCGCTTTAATGCGTGCAGCAATTCATCATGCAATTTAACAGGGATTTACAAAAGGGGATTTGAATTTTATAGTGTAAATAATCAAACGTTTGCAGAGAAAAAGATCAAAAGGCTTTATTGAGATTCGTTTGCAGATGGTGTCGGAAATGAATGGGACTCGTGTCCTTGCTTTTGGAGGAGCTGTTCAGAATTCATTCGCCATACATAAGTCATTCGTAACGCGGGTAATAAGCCATCGATGGCTGGGCGCCGAGCTGATGGATGATTCTGTCGTTGGCGACTCTGCCGCGGACGATAGAGGGCGTGGTGAGAGGATGGAAAAGACAGTCCTAGCGCTCAGCATAAATCACAGATTTGTGTAAAAAAATGTTAAAAAACAGATTAAAATGAAAAAGTTTCCTCAACTTTAACTTTGGTGTGATTAAATGAAAAGATGCATTGTTTTTCTGGTTTGCGAGATCCCCATTGTTGTATTGTTGGTCTCAACATTGTCGCGTAATCAGCTTACAACTCCGCAATGAAAGTCGAGGCAAGAAGGGGAAGGATACTGGATAAAGATAGGGTGAATGATCAATAGAAAACTCAAAACAACCTTTGCACACAATACAGCAATTTGGGGTTGAGACTTGAGATGATACTTACTGTTTGTTTATTAGCTGTTTGTTTAAGTAAACAATTGCAGTTATAAATGTAATCTGCAGTTCCACACCACAAAGTAACAAAATAACTTCAACTGTGAAAAAAACTGCAAATATGTGATAATAGTCCAAATAGTCAACTCTGATTATGACTTTATTTTATTTTATTAGTACACATACACACGATGATTTTTTATTTTAGGATTATGTACTCTTTGTTTTAACGTTGTATGTTGATTCGTAAAGTTTTTACTTCATTTGACTAAGCTTTTCGACAACTCTCGTTGTCATCATCAGGTCTCGATTATGACTTTATTGAAAAAAAGTCGCTGTCGAATGGACCGGATTTACAGATTACAAATTAAATGTAAATCAGATTGTATTTAATCTGGGAATTAATTCCGGATGGGCTCAGAAGGTAATGGAATACTGTAATTCGAGAAGTTTGAAACTCTTGCAAATATTAATTATAACAGCAAATAAACGCCATCGCATGAAGGCATGAACTATTCGAGCCCGAAGCATTGGGATGCTTCTATTCGTTTTCATGTGAAAGCAAAGTTAATCAAGTGAAAAATCTCAGTTCACCTTAAAGTATCGGAAGAATAAGTTACAAACTATGTAAAACACGCTCCATTAAATAATTTAATAATTCAGTAGCTATTATTGTGTAACAAACTCATAATTAATGTATCATTGTGAATACTTTGTATCTCTACAGCATAAATTTGAGTGTTCTAATCTTATTAGTGTTCAAAGGAGTGAAGAGAAGTAACAATTTTATTTGTTGTCATGGTAACATGTCTACACATTACCAGCATCGGGCTGTACCTAAGCTGCATTGTTGCATTTCTTGGCTTCAGTTGGTGTCTGAATCTTCAGAATAATTAATTAAAGCATTTCTACTACAGTTAGCGTATTTCTACGAATAAAAATGGCAGCCTTTATTGCCTTAAGGTAATTTCAACCGTGGTATGAACAAAGGATTCCTTTGTTTAAACGCAGCCTTTATTCAAGTGTGTCCTGTATTTAAGCGCGTCCTTTAATCAAAGAAATACATGCATTTGCTAGCATGATGCCATTTTGAAAAAAGTAAAATAAACAACCAGAATTATAGATTTGTAATAATGAGTGTCCATTTGTTTGTTTTGACACATTAGAACATAACGATCGTTATTAAAAGTGCACCAATAGATACAATAGCTCCATCAACTTTAAAATTTTTGCAAAATGATATCTTTATTGATATGAAAATTGTATCCAAAGCTTTTCATTTTATATCAAAAAAGAAACCCTTAAAAGAAGAGAAATAAATTAAATTCCTATTGACTTTTCTATACATTCTCCCTCTTTGCGCTTTTACTATCGATTGCTGTAAAAGTTTATGATTGAAGACTGCTAGTTTATGCGTGTGACTCTTTGACAACTCCATTTAGGGAGGGAAAAAGGCACACGTACTCGCTGATTGCAAATATTACCTGTGTGGTCGAGTCGCGCCGCCCTTGTCTCGGGTCCCGACAGGGAGCGAGTTTGATGAAACTGCTAGATGGCGCCATATAAAAGGATTCACGCAGGATGCTGCACTGTAAATGGAGGCGGTTGCTGCGTTCCATCAGTTCCTTACGCACAACCGGGGAGAGGAAAAAGCAGTTAAGGAAGAGCGCGCTACATGTATATCCTATATTACATAAATATTGCAATCAAAAAGGAAATGGCAATTCTTTCATACTGGCTTTAGCAAGATGGAAAAATTAAGTTTGACCAATTTGCAATAAAGCTTAGGAAGTTGCATTGTATACTTGTATACAATGTGTACTTTAATTGTATTGAACAAAGGATAATTTGATCCAAAACCCTCTCATAAACATCAATAGATAACTTTGTAATTCCGTGATGTGATATGGAGTCATCAGGAGGTTGGAACGTAAAGATAAATTGTATTTAGGGATTACACTATTGTAAAAAAATAAATAAAGGCGGCTTTGAACACCAAAACTGTCACAAAATTGTCACAATACAGTCCTCCTTTGTATATGATCAGTGCTTGAATTGGATGGAATGCAACGGAACCGCATTCTGGTTAGAAAAATTCTTCATAAATGTTCTGGTTGATATTATCGTTGATGTGCCCTAAATTGCAAAAAAATTGGGAGGTGAACCGACTGGATAAGGGGAAGAGGCAGTGGGGTGCAGTTGGTGCATCTGCATTCTGGTTGTTGTAACTTTCCTTCGAGTATTGTATGTGATCATGCTAAATGGTATCTGCAGACCTCTAAAAGGTGGCTTGAACCCCATTACATCACCATACATGGTGTGTTCATCTTGTATTCCTTATAAGTGTTCAGCAATAGCATTTTTGTCCTCCCCATTAAAAGACGTTTAAATGAGCGTACAAGACAAATTTACACTTTGAATAATACCTTTATTAATGTGTAGTATACAGTCAACAAAAAAGGTATAAAAAGCTATAAGGTAAGTGAGTCAAGACATTGCTTGTATCTTTAAAGGTATAAAAATATCTCCATTTACGTACCTATTTGACGTTTTGTACGTTTTTCGCTAAGCGTATACCATCATTCAACCAGACTAGATTCGAATCAATTGAACTGCGGATGATACCAGTAACTTATAAATTTGATGGAGATGACACAAATTCGAATATAAACTATGTAATATGATTTTGAATCGATCACACCAATTCATTCAACCAACAATTTGTTTTATTGTCACCAAATCTACAATTGCTCTACTTAAAAGCGAAACGATGTCTCATTTATGTACATTGCTTTGCAGCAAACTGCAATGCCGGTTTCTTTGTATTCAAACAGAGAAAGAAAAGGGAAGAGAGAGGGAGGGAAAAAAAGAAAGGTAACTGCACAGTTCTTATTGGCATGTGCCTTAGTGGCATGCAATGTTTCGCCTTTTCTCTTTCTGGTCAGATGTGGCTGCAAGGGCATCCAATTTGAAATGTATGGGATTCGCCCTCATAACCATCTGGGGTTTTTCTCCAATAGTCTAGGCACATAAGATTTCCTTTTTTCTACAGTGTTCTAAGCCTCAGCTTCTCGTCTGCATCCAACCTTGGACACAGATGGCAACTGACCATCTTATCACATAAAAAATAAAAGGGATTTGTATTTTGAATGAAAAATTTAAATATGTTAAAGTAGATGGATTGTTTACAGTGTCTGTTTGCTTTAACGTGGATTTATTGTGTAGAAGTAGGAATTACTGGGTATGAAATAGAATTAGATTTTTTTTTTAATTAGAGAATTAAAAAATTAAAAGTACCTGAGTATTATTGTGTGCATTAGAGGAAATCCTGTTTAGGAATGAGATTAAGCTGGTATTGTGTAAGAATGTTTTAGGTGGTGGAGTATGCGTGGTAAATAGATATAATTAAGGAGGAAAGGAAAGCGTAATGAGTTGTTACTGGTGGATTTCCGTATAATGGATTTTGGTGTTTAGAATGGTTCATTCGGTTCGAATAAAAGTATGGGAGATTAAGGAAATCCAGGTGCATTTAGACACATTTGGAGGAAATTTAAAAAAAATGGAAATGTGTAAAATGATCAATGACAAATTCTAATGTGATGTTTTTCCTGCAAAATGAGTTCTTAGAAACTTAATGTAATGTGAGGTGTATTGTGTATACCCTGGTGAAAAAAATTTCGGAGGATAATGTAGAATGCTACTGAATGCTATAGGATGTTTCATAAATCCAATAGAATTCTATGGGATTTATGAAACTTTTCACGGTATTGTGTAGTCTTTTTCACTCGGATATTACTATTTTGGCAATTGTATCAAAATTATTGTTTAAATGTAAATACACTCATTCATTCTCAACTGGAGAGACAGTTTAGAAGCTTTGTCGGTTCAGCCGGATACAACGCAGTAGAATGCATCCATCTTGCTTAAAACTCTTTATTTGATTCCTCTATTCAACTCTTCACTTTCAGTTGCCAAAAAATATTCGATAGAATAAGATTACGCACTTCTCGTGCTCTTATAATTTTCTTCGGAAAACATATTAAATTTACCCATAAACAGTGTTATGCAAGAGTAAATCATTTAGTATTCGTCAAACGAGCCACTAAGCCCATTTTATTTCTTAGATTTTGATTACTTTTGCCATTCTTTTTCGGCTCGATGCACTTCTGCCCACTTCTTGGCTGTCAACTTTGCAAAATCAATAAAAATCTTTATTAAACAAAGTCTTTGAAGTGATACTTACACGTACTCGCGGTCGTCGGGAGACTGGAAACATGCGAGTCTTGATTTGTTTTGATTAAATCTCAAATGCATGTTGTCAGAACGAAGCGACAAATCATTGGTTGTAAGTTTCTCAGTAATAATCTACAAATTCGCTTCCATTTTTTCCCATTCTTCACTCTTCTCTCTCTTCCTTTGCTTTTAGTCTACCCAATCTTTTTCTCTTCTTTTTCTTTGATGAGATTTTCAACATTCAGATGCCAAGGCACATCTCTTCATGACAATTGAATTACACGTTGCCAACACGACCATGAGTCAAAGTCTTGTTTGCGGCCATTCTTATTTCAATCTCTGGGTCTTTTCAATGGAAAAGTGAAATACAAAAGAGACTCGCAGGATTGTTTATTATCAAAAGACATAAGGGGGCTTTATATAGTGTTATAAGGGGTTAGAAACATGAAATGCAGAATAATTAAATTCGGGATAATTATTACAATGAAAGATGAAATATTTTATTTCATGTAGATTTTTCCCTTTAAAATGTTAGAAGCCACAAAATCACCATGCTGTGCAATAGAATGAAGGTAAAAGGAAAGGTCATGGTATTAAAGAGGGTTACACGTGAGGAATTAGATGTTTATTATAATAACAAAGTTAGAAATTCTAACTTGGCTATAAAAAGTGTCCAACGCGACATGCTCGTTGAGACGAAGGACCCTGGACCGTTCCCGACCGGTCGCGACCGGTCCAAACGGTTTTTCGCGAATATCTCGCGAACCGTCGGTCGGATCGGAACGAAACAGTGTCCAACGCGTTGTCTCATTCTTATCACCAGTAGAACGCATTCCATCCCATGTAAAATAAGTTCTATTGAATTCTATAGACCTTTAATTTAATTCAATGGCATTATAAGCCTAATTCTACAGTAATCTATAGAATTTTTTTATCTCGGATAATTCAGGGTTTCCGTACCGTTTTACGAACACACAAAAAATATCTCGAGACCAGTGATTCTCAGCTGACGCGTCGTTGTGAAAACAACGGTTATGTTAACTGAGAGGACTTGGCTGAGATCACGACGGTTTTTGGCGAGAAACTTAGCATTGGCTCAAGAGCTTTGTGTTAGTCGAGTATTTTCTTGTTTTTTACGTTATTTATAACTTATTATTTTACTACTCAAACCGTAGGCTGGTTCTTTATTTTGCTTACAATCGTGTTTAAAGAAAAGGTGAAATTTATGAACTTGGAACTGTTTGTGTTTACAATTCAGTCGCATATGTCCGGAGAGAAAATATGGAGCAGTTTATTTTTAATGTCGTCGGGGTTGCGTGGAATGTAAAAGATGATATCATAAGTCAAGTGCACGTTCATTTTGAAAGGATTATTCCATTGAATGAGATGGGATGTGATAAACATTAGACATTTAACCTCGTAATCTCATTTTTATGTTGATGAAACAGTGTTTGGAGTTAACTCCAGGGTTATGAGGGGTTGTGTGTGGCACTTCCGGTGAATTAGGGGCTCGAAGTTTTGGTGGGGTTGGAAATTATGTGTGAAGTTGGTGGTCGTAAAGTTTGTAATTGATAATTAAACCGGAAATGGGCTTGTTAAATCATCCAAAATGGCTGGAATGTTTTTTTTTATTGTGCAGTGCTGTGTGGAGCTGGTTGTGAGGGTACTTCCGGTTGTTTGAGAGTCTTAAGTTTATGTTTTCTTTGAGAGAAGTGTGTGAGGTTGGTGGATTAAAAATTTTAAACACCTAACTCAACCGGAAGTGCTAAATTTAATCGATTTAAAATGAAAAAATGAATTAAGTTTAGGTTTGGTTTGGAATTATTAAAACTGCACTTCCGGTTGTGTTTTAATCTTAAAAGCTTGGATTTTATTAGAATTACACTTAAAGTTGATACTGACAAAATTTCAAATTTATATCTAAACCGGAAGTGCTGTTTCAACTTCCTTCAAAATGTATTTAATATATAACAACTATTTGAGCATCTAAAAGTGGCACTTCCGGTTGGATTAGGAACTTGAATTACAGTTTCCTCAATATCTAAGGTTATTGCTCATAAAATTCCATCTCCACACTAAACCGGAAGTAGCATCTTTGTAATTCGATCAAAAGGAGCGGAATTAATCAAGAAAATGTTTGAAATTTGCGGTTTTGTTTACTTTTTCTGAAAAATTTTAATAAAAGCTGGCGTGAAAACACTAGAGGGGAAATAAGGAGCTCCAAGACTGTTAATGCAGAGCTTTGAGAAATTCTTTTGGCTGCAATATATCTTAAAGGTTTTAATCACAACTGGTATGGCCCTGTCTTTTCTGTCGCGATATTGGCTTTACATGTCCCCAGGGTGACTTTACGATCTTATTCATTCACGTAAAAAGTCACCCAATTGCCCCGAGCTAAATTACCAATCTCATATCGCAACAAGAGAGAGCAAGGGCGATAAGATTGCAGAACGAGGAAATAACCAAGACCAAATAGATTAAACAGCACAAACAGGAAAAACAACTTTGGAAATGTGGCTGATTGCGTCCTGAAACCGATTCAAGATTACACGGAATCAGTTTATTAGTACATTATTCGCTCAATGGCTATTTTTATTAGAGGTAAAGGGACAAATGAAAATTCGACCGTTTCATTAACCTTAAAATTTTCTTCTGTTTTTTTATTTTTATTATTTCGAAATTTTCAACATTTTAAATTAATGTTTGGCAATTATTAGTGGTACTAATAGTCAAGTATTAGCTAAAAGCAACCTAATTGTTTATAAATTTATTTAAAGACAACTTGCGGTGATCGCCAAAGTTCAATGCTTACAAATTGTTGGAATTGTGTCACCAAACGTTAGCATTGTGAGAGCACATGTTTTATGACATGGGCTTGTCTAAGTATGGACACCATATGTGACCTCCATCATGGTCAAGCATACAGTATAAATACTCTGTAAATAGTGTATTCAAGAGCAGTAGTAAATGAGTAGTTGAAGTGAACACAAGCTCCCTGTGTGTCGTCTCTCTCCTTCCCATCCCCCACACCAACACAAATGAATCTCACTGTTCATCATTGCACCTCAGAATGTTGTTTTGCACCTCAGAATGTTGTTTTGCATCTCCTTGCAAAAATTTCTGCTGGTGTATTGTCTTAAACCAGTGGCATCATAGATTTCGGTTCACGCTAAATCAAGTGAGCTACTTGGGGCATAACTCATACTTGCTACACATTGGAGACAATGACCATGTCAATTTAATACATGTTGTACACTTGTTCAAAGTGCAGTGATGTATTAAGTGTTGTGCTTCGCATCGGAGAAATCTAATAAGTGTTTTCATCTTACAAACGTTATGTGATATGCGTTTATTTTTATTGCTGTTTACTTTCAAGGTTTTGGACGATGTCAATTGCGGGTAAATTATTTTTATTTTAGTTATTTCCAAATTTCTTACTTGTAAATAAATTTGTTTAACTTTACGTTGTGTAAGAAATTTTAGTCTTCGAGGACAAAAAGTAATTCAAATGTGTTTACAAGAAGAGAAAATCGATATAAAGTGAGGGAAAAGTAAAAGGCTCTAAATTAGCAAATCAAATAAGCAGTTTGGGTCTTAAGCTGATTTAAATGATTGAAATTAGTTTAATTGACAATGATTTAATTGATCTTAAACATATCAACGTGACTCGTTTGAGCGCTTTTAACTTAAATTACTTTTTCGTCCCGCAATCGAATTACGTTTATTCAAATTTTGCGGCTTTTGTCAGAACCTTTGCTCGGAAATCCCCATATCGACATCGGTCAGTTGCGGACATTGCGGGGGTATAAATCAAAGTGATCGGAGGTTGGGGCTTCGATCCGTGAAGTTGAGAATTAAGCGTTTGGGCATCGGTCGTGTTGAAAGTCGAGTTTGGTGGGTCATGCAAGAGTCGTGTAGTTTATCTCGGTCTTAGTTGACGAAAAAGGCGCAACAAATTGCCAATGTCAGTCGATAAATCTTTCATTAGGTGATTTTTTTTTCCGAAGTCAGCAGAGGAGTTGGTTACAAGCTCAGATGGAGGTCACGTAATGAGAGACTACAAATGCGAGAAGGGAGTTGTTCATCACGAATTGGACTTGAACCAAACTGATGATCGAGTTGACAAGAGTTTGGATTTCAGAGTTCGGGTTTTAGATGTTGGCAATTCGATTACGGAGTTTTCAATCAAGAATTGAAGAGATTGAAATTCAAGAGAAATTCGCACAAAAAGCAAATTATATCGAATTTTTAATAGAATTTGCTTAAATTATCATCAAGTTGGAGTTTCAGGAGATTTTTTTATTAAATTTCCAATAAAATTTGACTGAAAAAGATCAAATTTTATTTACCCTTTATAGAATTGACAAAATTCAATTTTTATTTCATCATTTTTTTCAATAAAAAAATCAACAATATCAATTTAGACTAAATCCTCAGTTTATTCTTTGAAAAATAAATATTCATTTCGTTTTCTATTATCATAACGCATTTGTTTAAATTTAAAGTACCCTTCGGCGAATTTACTTAAACTGATATTTTTTTCCTTTCTTGCACAACATTCACTTGCACAAGTTACTTATTCAGACAACGCTTGATTCCTTCCTCGCTTTAATAGTAAACGAGATTAAAAATGAATGCGTTTACCCAAAACAATCATTTGGAAATGAATTGCGGATGAATTTGAAAGCCATTTTCCACATGCGAACAAGCCATGTATATGAATAAGGCTTTTAAATCATTTATTCCGCATAAGATGGATTTGAAATTGCAGTTTTCTTTAAAACACTCCATAACTAATTCACGAAACGTTTAAAACAAAACCAAAACACTCGTTCCCAATCATACATATTAATCTAAGAATATCATTGGTCTTTTTTCGTTTTAATTCCTACATTTTAAAGTAACGTTTTTAAAGTAACGTCACTCAAAGACATACAAGATACATTGTTTTAATTTGAGGTATATTTAATAATAGAATCATTATTGTTAATTACACATGTTCCCACAATTCGTGGTAATTTGTTGTCAATATACGAGGACTTCCATTGGAGGTAATAAGGTAATTTTTGGAGAAAAACAAGCAATCATTCGTAATAAGACGAAGGAGTCTGTAGGTGTTACGAACCTTCTTCAGATCTTGAAGAAGAGAAAGTATAGTGTCAGATTTCAAATGAGTTTAAAATGTAATATTTATATATAATCTTTGTTAATTTAAAGAATGATAAACAAATAAATAATATTTGGTTTAAAAAGTGCGTCTTAAAATCAAGTTAAGTGTGGTAGTAGAAGTAGACCGTAATAGAGTTAGGAGGGGAAGCAGCCATTGTGCGGAGGGAGAGCGCTGAGCGTTTGTTATTTTGGAGCACGATGGACTTTTGCACTAGCCCGAGTGGCCTTGGTCTCTTTTATGGAGGAAGTTTGTTTGGCTGAAAGCTCTTTTCTTCGTTTCGTTGTCGGAGGTCGTCGTGAAGAACTCCTCATGGCTCACGGCTCTCTGATCCTTCGTCTTCCTCCCTCTACGATGGAAAGTCCAAAGGTTTTCCCGGGATCGATTCGGAGCGCCGTGGCACGAGGGGGTCGCGCACGCACGCTCTGATCCTGCTATTTTCTGGGCAAGCCACGACGTGGCTTGTTTTCCTAATGGCCGCCTGGTGAGCCATGCACGTGCAAAAGCAACACAGCCAGTGCGCAATATCACAAAGAGAAATCCGAGCAGCACAAAACGAAATTCGAGACGTGCAGTAAATGAAAGAAAATGGATTTTTTTTTTGCTTTTGTTTTGTTTCTTCTAGACGAAGGAATTTTTACTCGAAAACAAAATTATCTTCACTTTTGTTTAGAATTTCTTTGGATTTCTTTCAATTTTTTGAAAGTTTTCTTCGATTTTTTATTTTCGATTCCAATTGAAGTTTTAATTAAGGGAAATTGAAAAACTTCTGGAAGTTTACTCGTGTTTAATTAGCAAGTCGGTATTAATTTCCTCCTATCGTATTGCTCGTCACTGCATTGGTGACACGAACGATTTGCTATTATCTCGTGTCGGCAATAGATAGCGTTGGGCAGTCAAATAATCAATAACTCTGTTGTAGACAGAGTCAACAGGCAGGGTTCATCAGTGCAGCCACCCAAGCCCGAATAATGAGCTGAGAATGGGTTTCTTTTCAGACTCACGTTCATAGGTTTTTTATGTTGATATCTAAGTACACGAAGACAGTAAACTACAAGTAATTAATGATTTTTTCCACGTTTTCGCTCTTTCACCCAATTTGGAGGGGATTTAAATGCCACTTCCGGTTTAGTTGAAGTCTCTTAACTCACAGAGCGTTGAGATCTAGTGTTATACTAGGAATCCTGAAAGTTGGAAGTCTCTGAGTAAACCGGAAATGCTTGATAAAACGGACTAAGTGTCGGCGACAAGCTGGTTAATGGTTTTTTTCACTCTTTATCCCAATTTGGAGGGGATAAAAATGCCACTTCCGGTTTGTTTGAAGTCTCTAATCTTACAGGGTACTAAGCTCTAGTCACCTACTAGGAATCCTGAAAATTGGGAGTTTGTAAATAAACCGGAAGTGCTTAGGAAAATGCTCTAAATGTCGGTGACGAGCTGATTTTTAATTTTTTTCCTCTTTTTTCCAATTTGGAGGGGATTAAAATTGCACTTCCGGTTTGCTTGAGGTCTTTAAACTTACAGGGCACGAAGATCTAGTCATCAACAAGGAATCCTGAAAATTCGGAGTCTCTAAATAAACCGGAAGTGCCGCAGTAAACCGCTCTAAATGTCAGTGGAGAGCTGAGGGCGCCAGCAGATCTGGTTTGTGTAAATCTTCTAAGTGATTTCTACGTTGCGTGTAATGGTTGATTGGTTTGCTTCTTTATTGCAAGCATTTGAGGAATTCGAGCGAAGTAAAAAAAGAGAAAAAAATAACCAAAGTGGTCGAGTTTGTGTAGTGTAATGAGCTTTTGTTTAAAGATTTCAATAAGAAAGAAGTATCTCAGCGTGAGACCAACATTAAAAATTGTATATGGAGCGCTGTAATGCGATTATTGGGAGTTGTGGTAGTGGCGTGCGAGTAAGAGGAGAAATAAAATGAATCAAAATTTAAAAGGGGAGTATAAAGGCAATTGCGAGCGAAACATAAAGTAGTTGGTAGAGCCGAAAACAGAAACAAAATGCATTTTGACTGTCAGTCCAAAGTGGAGTGCAATTTGAATGAATGTGGTGAAGCAGAATTTGATGCGGTCATCTTGAAACGAGCAAGAAAAGAGTCAATAGCAAGAAACGAAACGTTGTAAATCAATCAAATCCAGCTGAGCTACTGTTTTCCTCTCATCTCGAGAGACGGTAAATGCTCTGCTTTGCAATGGCAAAGTCCCAGAAGTCGACTACAGTTGATGCACAACCGATTTCAATTTCGGGCACCACTACTGGCTTTAAGTAAAATTACTTTTTCTCTTCGTTATACACGCACTTCCTAAGCTTTTTGGCTCATGCTAATTGCGTGAATTAGCTTTTCTTCCTTATCACTCTTATTAAAACACACCTTTATTTTCAACGGAAGTTTGGACGGAGCTTAAAGATGGAAATAGAGATTAATAGGTTGTAAAATGTAAACAAATTAATTATAAATGTGAGGTTTATTTAAGTGACGCTAAAAGTATTTTTTCGAAACGATTTTGTTTTTACGATTAAATTCGGCCAATAGTTACGGGCCTTTATGTTTGTTTAACGAATAGTTTTAAGCCGCATAAGCGGAAAGTTGGTTTGATTTGCTGGGTAATTACGGAAGATGGTTAATCCACGGAATTTATAGTGGATTTCATGCGACAGTCCGCACCTTGGAGGAAAATGGTTTTAATGAAATTCTAGTTGAATTACACGTGAGTTTATCACTTTTGATTAGAAATGTCGTCGCTTTAATGCTGCAGGTGTATTGTGTGGCGGTGGCCATTATAAAGCTCGCTTCAGATAATTGTATTGATGTTTTGGACGAACGAGGCAACGGAACGGGAGTTTGCGCGTCTCGCCTTGCGCGATCGTCAATCTGATGGCAACTAGCGGAAGTACCACATTCCTGTTGCGGGTGCATCGCCATGGCAACGCTCATTGGACTGCTACCTGTGCGTCGTGTTGTGTGGCCACGAAGAAAACCATTGGGAATAGCAGATTGTAACACACTCTTGCATTTGCTATGACTACATGCAATTCGGCAAATTAAAACTGCGGCAATATCCGAATCTCGTGTTCGGTACAATTTCCTAATCTCTCGTATGAAATTGAGCTAAATTTAATTATTACATGTAAACTCATTTGTAGCAAACCAGGAAAGTGATTTTTTAAAATAACAATGACGGACGTTATTTATTTTGTTTGCAAAGCGAGCGATGTATTGATGTCGAGCCCGGAAACCTGTAGTTTGGATTACTTTGCTTAATGTGTAATTTGAGACGTTTTGTAATTTATCATTTTCCTTTTGCTTCTCGTATACGATTGGGGGGAAAAATAAGGAACACGAGTCCGGAACGACGAGAAAGAATATTAGATAAAAGACTAATGTGTATTCGCTACGCTTCGAGTCCGAAAAAATAGAAGGAATAAAGTTTCATTGCAACGCAGTACAGAAAGAAAAATGGAAAGTTTAAAAGCAACACAACTTTACATTTAAAAAAAGCTTGATAATCCGTGTAACTTTCACATTGACTTTACATTTGTAAAGCTGATTTTTTTTGCAGTGAGTTGATGTAAGGTTATTATTGTTAATAAATATTCAGTTGCTTGAAATTCAAACAGCTCAGTTAGTTGTGATCGCTGAGAATCCTGTGTTCTGAAGATAGAAGTGCCAAATCATCCACAAATGAGGTATCAGTCGACTGTGTACGCATGTTGATTTTTTTGGTACCGAGTGAGGGTTAAGCGTTGCGACCCTTCTGGGACACCAAAACACGTGCAGAAATGAATTGAATCGGTAAACTACTGTAATATGATGCTCGGTTTCGGAAGAGACAATCACAATGGTTGCATTGTGGGCTTTCATGCTACAAGGGGCAGCTTTGATACGGTATTGATGAAATTACGGATTAGTGTTACTTATTTGTGGGGCTTGTAATCGGATAATAAAGTGATTATCTTTTGAAGGAGGATTTTCGCAATGAAAATTAATTTTTAAAACAGAAGTCAGTTGCTGTTTGAAGCTTGTTATGTCATATTAAGAGCAAATAAAGTTGTATTGATGGATGGGTGCAATTGTAGTCGTTTTCGAGTGTTTTCCTCACTTGTCATAATGCTCATTTTGAAGGGCAAAGTTCATTTCTATTGAATGCAAGGCAAGATAAGTGAGCAATATGTCAATAAAACGTCACTTTTGCTCAATGAGGACGACAAAACAGAAACGAAGAAAAGAAAAACAGCAAACGCACAAACGAAGAATCCATTTTTGCAACGAATAAAAGTTCATAGGCATCTGCTGTAGTGACAAGATCTAATTTAGTGATCGCGTTTTTCCATTAGCGAGCGAAATGGGTGCCATCTAACGACGAGTACAACACAAAGTACTTAACAAATTTGAGGGCCTCGGAAAACTCCACCACAGGCCTGTTTTCTTGCTCCTAAACAGCACACGCACTTTAATCATGACTAATTAATTCAATGCGGGCATTTCCCTTCCTCCTCGACCACATTTTCGAGCAGACTTGGTGAGGTTATCTTCATTGAACATCACTCACTGATAATACTTTATAATTTGTGCGGTGACTCGGCGTTCTGATTATTCTCAAACTCAAAACTATTGAATTTGAATAATGGGTTGAAAACCAGAATCAACCAATATTATGATAGTTTTGTTGGAAGTAAGTTTAATTCAGTTTGTAATTACAAAATTATTTTAAACAGTATTCACACTTGTCAACTGTTTCTTGTTCAAATTAATCAATGAGATAGTGAATGACGTCATCAATATTGAAGCAAGTTAGGTTCTGATTGGTTGAACGTAGCTTTTTTTGTTGTTACGGCTTCTCGGCAGGTCGATTTTAATCCCTCAATGTATTTTCTTTACGTTGCGTCTCAGCGTGAACATCAGTGTGAACCTACCATTAACACTTTGGTATTGTTGTGTGCGCAAGAGTGTTGTGGTGGAGTAAATGTGTGCTCAGTACAGTGCTGCTAAGATTTTTGACTCCTTTATAGCACATTTACAATGTGATTATTTATTTATTTCTGTTAGCTTTAACTCCCTTTGTTTATACAACAGTTATTTCATAACATAGTTCTTGTGTAAGCAAAATTTACAAAAAATTTACTTTCTCATATCAAGAAATAAAAAACAGGAGGGAAAAAAACAGACCGACTACATAATTCTACATTTTTTCTTATTTGGTATTCAAATTTTTGCTTATGCTGCAGTTTAGTCTCACTTTAACTTTTTTATCATATTAAAAGGGTAATTTCTAGACTCAAATCTGATGATTTTTTTACTTTTTTCTTTCTAGTTTGCAATCAGTTTTCACGCGGAGTGTTTACTTTAATTGGAACAGCACATTCGGACTCATTCGATACATTCCAGTCGTACAGCAATACGTTCCAAATGCCTTACATCACTCCTAATTATCCGGAGAAGGTGCAGGAGCCTTCGTCAGCTACAATCAACTTTGCTCTGGGTTTGCGCCCTAACTACATACGAGCTGTACTCGACCTCATTGAATTCTACCGCTGGAAGAAGATTATCTACCTGTACGACTCGGACGACGGTAAGTGTTCAAAATTTATCTTTATTACGCTTATCGGTATAAGTTTGTTACACTTTATGGGGGTTCTTGTATTCGTGTGTCGGCATAATCGAGACAGAGTGGGAGGCGACCACCCATGTTTGCCTAGCGGAAGACCAATCCAATAGAACATAAACTATTAATCCACGGTTACTTTATTTATTCTCCTCGTTTACATTTTAATTTTTTATAATGGCACTGTAGCGCATTCATCACAATTTGTTTAGTGATAGAAGAAGAGAAAGTACAAATTTTTCTTCTTTCACTCTTAACTTTGGGAGTTCTTTAGATTGTCATGGGTAGTAGGTTTGTAACAATTTTTATGTAGATTTCTTTTGACACAACGACGCTTTGATCGCTCTCCATTTCCTTCTTTGATACGAACATCAAGATGAAAGAAAGGCATGCAAAGAGTTAAATAAAAATAAAAAGGAACTGACAGATGCTCAAAAAGAAAAACCAGAGTCATTTAGAAAGAAGGGAAAGGAGCTTTTATTTCCAAAGGATGAAGAGCAGAACTGATGTGATCAGAAGTAAAAAATTAAAGAAGAAAAAAATTTTTTTTCAAGTTGTAGAAAATTCCAAGTATGTAATACAGTCGTGCAAGATAATGGAAAGAGAAATGGACCTTTGTATCTGTATCACAGGTTCCTTCATACATACTTGAATGTAACGTGACCTGGTAGAGAAATTTCGACGAATCGAAAGATAGAGAAAAAAAATTTTTTCAAAAAAAAATGTATGAAGAAAGGATATTAGGAAAATGTAAAATTTTCAATGGGAAAATGTAATCTTTGATGATAAAAAAAAAATTGTAATCCCAATTGGCTGTGGTGACTGACATGAATGTTCAACTGGATTAAGTTAACATTAAATCGACCATTGGTTTCATCATTTCTAATCCACACTATGACAAGATAAAGAAGAAAAATCAATGGTGATGGATGTTTAGCTCAACAATTTTTTTTTTATATTCATTGTTTTTACTTGACAGAAAAGATTCTTTTCTTGTTTAATTAGATCGAGATACTTTCATCGCCTTTTTTGCTCTTCTTTGCGGTTTTTTCGGTTTTAAATTTTTTAAAAACATCTTTTCTTTTTCATTTTGTTAAAGATTACGTTTTTTGGGCGCTGTGTATGGGAAAATTGAATTTGCGTGCCCTGCAGTGAAGCACAGGCGGAGCTTTCGATTAGAAAGACATTAATGTATCTTTAAATTTAATATGAAACGAAAGCATTGAAAGAAATGAAATAAGTATATTTTTAGTTTAATATCTGGATAGAAATTTAATTTAACGGGGAAAAAAATGTATAGGAAAGGCTGACACTTGTTGATTTTAAATTTGTATGTCATGATTAAAATTTAACTGCGCTTTATGCCAGTTGAAGGTTAAATGACGGAGCGAGGAGATTGAATATTACTTTTGCTTTTTTCTTATTCCGCCGAAAAGACCGATGAAAACGAATGTCTTTTGTCATGCGTGCATACATGAGTTAACAGATAAAAGCGAGGATTCCCTAGCGATTTTTCACGATTAGGAAAAAAGGTAAAAGCGACTCGCATATTGATTGTTTGTGCAATGCCAAGCAAAATATAAATAAGAAATAATGTAAGAAGACAGACGAGGAGATCTACAAAAGAAATCAAGCTGCGGATGGGAAATTTAAAAAAAAAATCAAATTCAAATTAAAGTGAGAAATATTTCTCGAGAAAATCAATACAGCGCAATGTCATTAAGCAACAAGATATTAATCGAAAAATCGATAAATTTACGTCCCTTCTTCGTCTTTGAAAAATTTAAAAAACAATTTAATCGGTGTTTACTATTCATCGATAATTAATAATAACTTTTCGCGTTTTGAAACAAATAAAAGGAAAATTGATTCTGCGCATCGATTTGTCTTGATAATGCGCCGATTGAGTCGGCAGCATATCGGTGCAATATTTTTCTCTCTTCTTATATCGCCCATTCAACAAGCTTATCAGGCATACAAGCTCAATGCATATGAACGTCGCACGAGCATTTTCTACGGTGGCTCAGTAAAGTGAAAAACTTTTATGTTACTATACCACATCCTCCTCCCTCGCGGGTGAGGTAATCGGGAAAAAGCGTGTGAAACGTCAAGCCATTGTGCTGACAAAATGACGAGGGTGGGAGCCGTGAGTTTCTTGCACCGTGTGTGCCCTCAAGCGTTGGCTCGGATTGGCGGCGAACGCTCAAACGAGTACTTTGCTAGTGTATTCGAAAATTGAGATATTAAAATAATCAAAGTCTCCTTGATAGACCTTTCATGTTCAGAGCCAACACTCATTTACTTCGAGCACTAAACCCCACATTTTTTTCTCCTGATGACTTTTTTTTTTTTTAAATTTTTTTTTTTTTTAAATGGTGAAATGTAAATTCCCAGATTGAAAAGTTGTGTATTTTTTTCTAGAAGATATTGATGGGGATTTTGTTTTTGTTTTTGTAAACATTTTCGAGTTAAACTTGGTTCGCTTTAATTCAATTTATAAGTTGTAATGAAATTTGTTTGCATGAGTCAACATAGGAAATTGTAAATGCGCTTTTTATGCATTTTTTAAATTACACAAATAAGGTATACTTTTCATAAAAGCAATGAATTTAAATTAAAACCAGCACGACATTTAATTTCGACATTTTTTCGCTTTATGTTTACATTTTTCTATTTTTTCCGCGCAAAATGAAATACATCGCAGTTAAAAAGAGGAAGGAAATTAAAACAGATGCTCAGTCGGAGGAAAAGAGTAGTCTAAAAATGTACAACAAATTATTATCATTGAAGAGCACTAGCAGCTGCACTGGGAATTTGCCAGAAGTCATAATGGGCGCCATAATGAGCTCATTGAAGAGCAGACGCATACAATCACAACATCCGATAATGTGTCATGCAATGCTATTGATAACAGTCAACAAGGGCACTATTTCTATTATGCAACGTGTTGACGATCGACCTAAGGCAGCCCTTGTTGTCTAAATGGACGATTTATCAGATGATTAAGTGAATGAAACGGGCATCTAAGATGTTAGCGCAAAACACTTTTCATAAACACAAAGCCTAAAGCAAGCAGAGATAATCAGGTGCAGTTTGGAGCTGCCAACATGTTGCGGGTCATCATCCGACGGTCACGAGGGATAACGCTCGCATCTTACAACTGTAATAACATGTGCCTATTTTCCTTGCCCCACCGCGACCCGAGTCTATTAAGTATTGTACATTGGCTTTGTAATGGAGAAAAGGTTAATGAATGACAACCCCAACTTTATTTTTACAAAGAAATCCACGTGTTGACAAATAGCAGCAAAAAATGTAAAATTTAAAGTAAAGTTAATGTAAAGGTAACTTGGTTTCCACTGACTTTTCATTCTATAAACAACGAAAGTCGATTTTTTTGAATGTGTGTTGACAGAATTTTATTTTATTTTTTTAATAAAAATGCCATTTGTTTAAAAAGAGAAATTTATAGTAAGTTCGGGCTCTTAAGAGGCACTTGTTTGTTGTGGGTCCACTCTCTGGTGACCCCCTCATTGCAAAGCACTCTTTACATAATGTAACCGCTTGTACTTTAGCCAGTAAATAAGATAAAAGTTGGAATACATGAATATTAAACGCAACTCTATGTTTTCAACTACTGGCTTTGTAGAGTAAATATTCTCTTTATGCTCTTGGGTGTGACAGGACGGCAGAAATGCAATTTTACTTTTGTTATCGTGCCACCAGAGTCTCACGTTCGCCTTGTTTGCCATCGTTCATTAGTGATAAGACGCTTATCGCCCCTTGCATTGTGCGCTCATTTGGACGAGATGAGATGGGGAACGAGAGACACGAGAGAGAAAAAAGGAATGGGAAAATCACCTTCACATGTCGCGTACGTTTCACTGTGGGCTTCATTTCGTTTACTACTATCAGGTCAAATAATTAGGGCCAACCACATAGTCATGAGCTGAAACCACATGTCTAATAAAGACATCGGACGAGAAATATTCCCAGCTGAAATACAATCCCCTTTGTTCGTAATGGGTTTCGTACTAAACGCGTGGCTTATTGTGGTGGGGATTAAGCTGAAAAAAATGTGGGGTTTTTAATATAGGGCGAAAAGAAAGTGGCTAGCGAGGAAAAGTGTTTTTTCTTCTTTTCCAATTTTCCCACTTCTAACCATGTGACAGATCTGGTGAAGAGGAAATGAGGAAAGTGAGCTGCAAAAAGAGTACACACATGCAGCGCGTGTGCAATAGGAAAATGATACTGGGGAAAAAGTGAAAAAGAATATATGCAATTGAGGAAAAAATTGGGTATCTAATGCCGTTTTTGTACATCGAATCAAGCGTAATGTGAGTTTAAATTGGCAAAACTTATTCCAACTCATGAAATTTTATTAGGCCGCTTCAAGTATTGCACAAACTGGATCTGAAATTAGGTTGTTGTTGTTGTTATGGAGGTACACTGGGTTTGAAAAATTTCTCTTCTCCTTTTCATTAGGCAATGCTTTTGCTCGTTTTACTCCTTCGTGCACTCGACCCATTTTCTCAGGGGCTGCGAGGAGAGTGGGAAATATCGGCGAAACAATTTGGTCGGCAAAACGACAAAGAACATTAAAAACATTTGCGTGCACCCCTAAGGTTGGCCGAGCTCTATCACAATAAGAATGTTAATGTCTTTCGAAATAATACGGTCTATGTTATTTTAATCGCAATATGGACGCTGTTGAATTAAACATTAAGTAATGCCACACCAACCTGTTTCGAGTTGATTTCAAAATAAAGCTATTAAGTTGTCTCGGGTTGATAAAAACAAAACAAATCAGAGAAAAATGGGTGTAATTTGCCATTTTTTCCTCTTCTCCTCTTTAATGGATATAATGAGAGTAAAATTGATACGCTAAATTGAATTTCATCTCCGAAGGAAAAGTTGTTTACTCGCTTTAGTGCGCGTTACATTTGTTTTTTGTAAACAAGTATTGAATGAAACGAGGCATTAAGGAGAAACTGAAGGGAAAAATAGATGTATATTGCTTTATTTATATTGGATAGTGAATTGGCGCATGCTCAGTGGGTAACTAATCAACGCAAGAATGAAATCCCGTTGCTGTCGCCGTGGAGACAAAGTTAAGCTCATAAAACACCTCGAGTTGACGACTAAGTTCATTAATTGCCTCACCACTGTAAGACCGTATTTATTTTTATTACCTTTGTTTCCTGCTTACAAAAAAAAACAATTTATTGTAAATTTGGTAAAATATATTTTTACAAGCTTTCGTAAACTTAAATGTAATGTAAATTAGATATTTACGATGAATTTAATGTCCTAAGTTTTTGTAAATCTAATTGCTTAAGGTCACAAGCGGCTACAAAGGTCATACGCAACCTGTCACAATATCTAAAATAAGTGTAATCGAGATAAATCAAAATAATAACACGAGCAACTGTCCGTACATGCAGGGAGGCTGCACTGCATTGCATTCGCATAAAAAAAGTATCGCAAACTTCTAATGAATGCTTCGTGCATTTATATCTTCAGTTTGTTGCATGCAGCGGACAATCCCTCACCGTGAATAAAGAGTCTGGTTGGAAAGGCAGTACTTTTTCCTCCCAAAGGATGGCAATCGTTTTTCAAACGAATCGATATGGATAAGAGTTTAAGAGGAAAAACGTAAAGAGGGAAAAGAAAGGAGGTACGGTGTGTGGGGGTGAAAGAAGATTCCTGCCACTGTACTGATGGAATCAGCATTACACGCTAAATTACCCAAAAAGGAAAAGAGGAAGTTTCTATGCGCAGTATCTCATTCATCAAAGAAACTTGCACATTCATTCTGCGTGAATGAATTATAGCACGTAATATCATTGGTAATTAGGGCGGCCTTTGATGTGAAATGAAGTGCGAAGACGCGACGGAAAAAATATCGGTTAATTATAAACAAAATTGATGGATAATATAAATCAACATTCAGGCTTTTAAAGAAAAGTTTACAGTGTTTTCATTTTTTTTCCTTTTTTTGCTGAAAAGCGAACGATGTAAAATTAGAAAACAATTCTCGTGTGAGATGTCTTAATCAAGAAGTAAGAGAAAAAATTTTGTTAAAAAGATTTTTGAGATAATGAACGAAATTATGCAGCAAAAGTATTGGCAAAACGTCCATTTTTAGCACTGTAAAAATCGCTTTTGTTATGGTCTGGAGAAGGGTCTTTTTTATGTCAGGATGCAGCGACTCTCGGAACTCCACTTTAATCTAGCTCGAGGAGACGATCAGACACTTGAATACTTATCGCTGTCTCCTGGGGGACCAATACGGGCGCAAAAGATTGCTCTGCAATTCGAAAACGCCCCCTGTACTTTGCTCATCAAACACTTGCACTGCAGGGCAACGTCCCGACTCCATGACCATCAATGCCGCTTCTTCATGGCTACCACTGCTGTTTTATACTTCATCTTATCGAGTTTTATAGATTTAACAAAGACATTCTTCTCTTTTTTCAAACTCTGGTTATTTAATCTTTTCGTAAAAGTTAACTTAGCCGTGAATTTAGCCATGAATTTAACTTTAGCCGAATATTTATATAAATTTGTATTCGTTTATGTTGACGGTGTGATTGCGTTTAGTCGAACGTTCGAAGAACACGTTGAACATCTTTATTTGGTTTTAAATGCAAGGTTATTCAATATCAAACTGCTATTTCGCACTTGCAATTTGGTCGTTAAGCTGTCGCCTATTTGCCGGCCATTACGTTTGAGGTAAATAAACTTTTTTCATCACCTACTCAGTCAGCAGTTTTGAAACGGAAAAGGAGGAAAAAATACTGTTAGCTCCAAGTAATCCCAGAAAATCCACACATCTGTCAGCTTGAATCATGAGGAAGTGAACATTGTATAAAAGAAGCCTCTTTTTTCTTTCTCTTTTACAAACCGAGCCAATCAAAGAGGAGTGAGGATGTCCTTCTCTGCCATTGCACATTGAAAGTGGTGGGAAAGAGGTCGTTCGATATCTGATTCAATTTGTAATCGTTCCTAGTTCTTTCTTTGTCGAGCATGTATTTCAAGAGCAGATCAATAAGTCTTATTTTCTAAGGAAATGTCTGGTGAATAATTGCAAACAATCCCACGTAAATATTGAATCGTGGTTCTGTTTTTGTTGTTTCATTACGAATTAAAATTAAGGATTTTGTATTGCCCGGGGCTTCTGGTAAGATCCAATTACCAAAACTTGTTAGGGGGGACTCAGAGCCGAGATTGTGTTGATATTTTCGCAAGTTTATTTTGCTTTGATAAAAATAAAAGATTTAAGTGTCACACTTGCTTTAGCACTGAATGTTAGTTAGTAGCCAATGTTGCACCAACTGTTCCCACGAGGATGCAACGTCCCTTCTTTTATTCATGACAGAAGAACAGTGGCGCAATTTTACCGAGTGTGCACGTGCGCCAATTTGGTCGTGTCACTTGTCGGATTGAGGCTAGTTTGTTCGTAATAAAAAGTCTGCTTGTGTTTGTAAAGCAGAAACGCGACTTAACCTCGTTTAAGGTACCGGGGAATATTTTCTTCAATTTCCCGACCAAATTTGAGCCTAGAAAGTAAATAAACGGGAAAAATCCCTTTAGGTACTATGCGATTTGATCTAAATTCATTGTTGCATTTTGTAAACATTAGAATGTAGTTTTCCATAAATGGAATGGCTTTCGGTAAACTGAAACAAATTTATCTTAACAAAACGTCGGATATGTTTCTCGTGACGTGTGCAGCGTGGAAAAGGTTGCAACTGAGCATTTTGACAGTGCAATTCACGTGACCCTTAACAACAGTTTGCTTTTAGCTGGGTCGGTCAAGAGCCAGAAGTGTGGACTAAGAGGAGCAACATGGAGATCAGAGTCGGTGAAAACGTGTCAGTGATCATTAAGATTACCCACTTTACCCTTCGACCCCAGCAGTACGCTTGCGCGGTTTGCTAAAAGCATTGCAAACGAGTCGACTGACAGAACAAAGACTAAAGGCCTTTTCAAAGCCCCGAAGACGGGTTTAACTTGGATTTCTGACACCCTAAACCCCAAACTCCACACTTTTCCATTCGGCTTTTGTGCGTGAACGGAAGTCACTGTCTTTTTGCTCACCTTGGGAGGTCGTGCGACAATATCCAACTGGCCAAGGTGGCAATTTCGAACTGCAGCTTGTTAGCAATTTTCTTTAGCACGCATGCCTTTTGGCTTCGTGTGGCTATTCTCTTTTTCTTTCCGGCAATACAAACGGTACAGGAAATGGTTTCATTACCAGAGATTTTTTCCCCTCTAGCACTTTTTCCCCTCTTTTTTCCTTTATCATTATCTTTTCTTCACGTTTCGTTGCAAATGGAAGCAAAAGTTAGACGATGGGATTAAGAAGTTAATTGAGCGTTGCATGATTTTATTGCCAAACTTTTTAATGATTATGTATATTTTGTAAATACAATTTTCTTCTCGCCAAACGTTGTAATTGCGATTTTTAGTGGCTAATTAACGACAGTATAAATAAGCGATGGTAAGAAGAAGAGCCCCGGGTATTGAGAGACACGAAGCAGGACCCATCTCTCTTTTCTCTGGGTTTAAAATATGAAGGAGGAACGAAGAGGTAATATTGAAACAATGCAAGCGGCTTCAGCCAAGTGTAAAGACGTAATGCTTTAAGTATAGCACACACCATTTACGCGAGCAATGTTTTGAAGCCCTTCCCCCTACACCTCCTTGCTTGCCTCTCCTTTCCGCTCGGTGCCTCTAATGTGTTACCAGTGTCGCGAGTGATGAAAGGAAGGTGAACACTTGAATCGCATTGATAAATGACAACAAGAAAGAAGCATACATCGTCAATTGATATGCAGATAAACAAAGAAAGGTTTTTACGAGTCCTAAAGTCATAAAACAATTTTATTATTAAATTGTTGATTTAACATTGATTGTAAATCTAATTTATCACTTGTAAATTATTGTGTTTTACTGTGATTTTACAGTCAGTTAATTCTATTTTTTTGCTAAATCAAGAATGCACTTTATCTTATCTCGGATAAGCCTAAAGGTGAAAAAGAAAAAAAAATTAACTTTATTCCTGCGGGAAATAATGCGTTTGAAAAATAGTGTTTAGCAGCAAAGCTCGAGGGGCCGGAATTTGGAATTAAAAAAATAAATTATATTGCATTACTCATAAAATATTCTATTTGTCGTTTGAGCCGTTCGTTATCCCCGGCTTAGACTTTGATCTACATACTGTAAACGAATTATGAGTAATTTAATTTTTCTGCTGAAATAATGCGGTAGTTTGCAGAATGATTAAAAGCAATTGCGTCGAGTTTATATTGTGTACATGGTTGAAGGAATCTCTGCTTGTTTTGAGTTGTACGTGTCTCGAATTTGTCGAGACTAATACTCTGACCCTTCTTCGCTCGAGCACAAGTGACCCCTCTCTTAAGTCTGAAGAGGGTGTGATAGAAGTGGAATGTGGTAGCATGTGATACCGCAATTGCAGAAAGAAGGTTGCAAGGGCATTACGCCGTTGGCATCCGCAATCGGGGAGACTAAGGCGCGAGAATATTCATGAAGTGAATATGAACACTTAATGTTATCGGTCGAGTGTTGACTTTCTTCTTCTCCTAATTGACTCGATCGTTGATAAGTTATCAACTATGCAACACCACGCGAAAAATGCTGAAAATTTGATGCGAGCTGTAAGTAATAATTGAAAAGTGTATCCAATTTTCTCGCTCGAACGAGACAAATTGGTATGAGAATTCAAAATGGCGTGAAGTTAAGCACGAGCGGCAAACAAGACGTTGTATTGGTTCCATCTTCTTTCAATATTCCATGGCCTGATGAACAGGCAATTGTGTGCCAAACACATACGAAGGCTAACACGAAGCAAATTAAATTTTATTGATTTCCAAATGGGTCCTCGTCTAGCTCGCTCTTTCTCTCTTTCCTCTCTATTTTTCTCTTATTTTCAACAAAATTTGATAGGAAGAATAATAGGACAAAGCGAAATGTCTATTGCAATTCTATTAGTATCAAAGAACTTGTCCAAATAAGGAAAACAAGATAAGAAACATAATGGCAATTTCCTTTGATGGTGATGACGGTGCACTAGAGGAGGATAACTGAAATTGTGATTACATGAAATTCATTTCTACTATAAACAAACGGAAAACTCTATTCTTTTGTATTTTAAGTGGATATAATCTTGAGTTAGAGAGGAACCGCCTTGAGTTGTCAGATGAAACTTATTAAAATTAATGGATATAATTAATTCATGAATTAAAGCTACGAAAGATAAAAAGACTTTTCGGGTAAAAAAGTAAAGTATACGTTACGTGCATTAGGTGCGGAATGAATACCATTACTGCAGCATCTTTAGCATGCAATGTAAATAAACATATTAAAAAACTGTATTATTCATTAGACGTCGAATATACATATTTTAATAAATTTATATTTTTTAAATTTTAAGAAAATGCAGATTTCTATAGCAATTTTGATCTTTTGTACAGTAAAGTATTAAAAAGTGAACAGAAAATATTGTAAGCTTATATAATGTACTTCTCTGCATTATTAAATTATGTTAAATGTTAAATGTGCTAAAATAAACCAAAAAACAAACCGAACTTCTGTTTTTGAAATACAAATTCAGAATTTAGACACCGGAAAAATTCCTTGCCGTATTATGACATCCAAGAAAGAATAACAATGTAATCAATAGTTTTAATACAGTATCAACATATCATTTGATGTTTTTTAAATTTGAACTGTATAGTGATCATTTGAAATCGAAATTGTAATTTTTTTCTGGTGATTGGTGGACAAGTTGTTGGTTCGTTTGGTTGTCTGATTGCCAATGCGCTCTAGATCCGTATGGTGCTTGTACCCCCATTGAATTCTTAGTACGCCTCAGTGGACAGGTGTCATTTCGACTGATATTGATGACCTCAATTCCAGTTTCTTGATCAGAGTCCGGTTGGGCAATTGCTGGTTTCTTGATGCTCGTCGAAATCTCATCATATAAGCTCCCCTTCCCCGGCTGCCTGCATCTGCTGCTCGATAAAGTTGGGATCGGAGGCGGCTGCGTCTCGGGCGCCGTTTTGGCCACAACACACCCGTGAGAAAGAGAAAATTTATGTTAGTATTTTCCCTTGCCGGCCTAGATTTGAAGTCATCCGCATCTTTAGATTGCTAGACGCAGGCATTGCGAAGGAGAGGCCAAAACAGAAAAAAGCAACACAACCAATGATATTCTTTTCCCCGGACTCGTCGTATGTTGCCTCAAGTGACTGCCCCCTCTCTACCAACCCTTTCATTCCTCATGCCAGATAAGGAGGGATTTATCTGCGTTCTGGAGCTGGCGACATGGCGCATTTATTAAAGTGAAGTGAGAGTACACAAGTCGATATTTCAAAAATAACAATTTAAAGCTTTCTTTTTACTATTTTTTTTACTGGTAGAGAAGGATAAAAAAATAAAGTTTACTGCCAGCATCTTGTAGTATCCAATGTATTGGTGGCCATAAAAAAAAAATTCGATGTGCGCGCCATCGTAAGATGAGAGGAAATAAATGCGAATAAATCTCTATGGAGCTGTAACACGTGTTGTTTAATAGGCATTCAAATATATTGCAAGTATAATATCGAATATTTTACAAGTGATTTGTGTTTAGAAAGAGCTTATCGTCCATGTTTATGGCTTTTTCAGCCGAAATTTTCAAGTGTAAATCACATTTTTTCATTTTTTCCACATTTTTGGCGATGAAAAAATGTAATTTTTCCTGTAAAATGAATTAATGGGATTTATATTTCTTGTGGTGGAGGAAATTCGATGAGAATGGGAGGTGAATGATAATTTAGGTTTCGGAGAGACGAAAATGAGATTTAGATTTATCCCTGTTCAAGTTTTTAATACTCATTTGAGTAATTGATCATTTGTAGATTTTCAAATGTAACAAGATAGATGAAGCAATCAAATAACCCTTGTAATTATGGGTGTTTGAAAGCGAAAGGATTAATTAATCGTCATGGGATCCCATTCCCTTCCTATTAAACTCAAACTTGTAACTTTAAGTGTAAATATAACATAAACTAAATTATAATTTAGTCAAAAGTTATTACGCAAAGGGAATTCAATTTACTATTTCTTAATATATTGCTCGGTGTTTGTTGTTTATTTGTTTTAGCTCATGATTGTTTTATAATGAGAATAATAGGCTTCTCTGCTGCGTTTCTGAATTGGCCGGCTCAATCTGGTTACCTGGTAACAGCATATTGTTTAGGTTAAATATTATTGTAAAATATCACTACGTAAAGGGTAACGTCTGCTTTTCTCACTCGACAGTTTGCAATAATATAAATTTCACTTTAATTATGATAAAATACTTTTAAAAGTGAGAAATCTAGCCACCAAAACTTTAGTTGCCAACTGATTCGCCACTTTTAAAACTGTTTTGATAATTAACGTGAAATTTATCTGTTATTACGAGTTGTCGGTTGAGAAAACCAGACGTTACCCTTAAGAGCACTGGTGAAAATAACTTTAATGTACAAATGGTTGGCGAAAAAAGAGGGGAAAATGTGAAATGTGCTGTTTGCCATGCAAAGGGGACCCCGTAACATCATTTTTACATAAGGAACGGAAGAAATAAAAAGAGTGAGACGAAAAGAGGGCTCCACGTGAACGTAAAAGAGTAGAGAGAAGAAAAAAATGGTAAGAGTGTTGCTCTCGGATGAGTGCTGAGTGTCGCAAGTGTATAAGATGGACTTTTGTCTCTATGGAGATTATCTGCAGCTTGTGCTTGTTATTATTCAGGTCACAAAGGCTCCTCTCATTTCTTCTCCTCTTATTCTACTTTCCATCGACTTTGCAAGAAGGCTTTAAAATGCTGAGCAAAGTCATCACCTTACGTATTATTATAAGGTGGAAGACAAGGAAAGAAACAGGAAATTTCTAACCCTTATATGAATTTTATGCAGAAATTAATTTCCTGTTTTCAAACTTTGCATTTTTTTATTTTTATTTTTGTTTTCCTATTTACATATTTCGATTTAAATTAAGTAACGAGAAGACCGTGAAATGTTTTTAGAGAATAATTAGATTTTTAAAAAAAAAACAATATTTCCCTTAAACAAACAGCGTTCTTCAAAATTCTAATCAGCTTTTAATCATTTTTTTAAAGTTTAATTTTCCTTGAACTTAGAAGCTTAATAACGAAATTAATGATGATAAGTAGGGGTCATAAGACCTCAACAAACAATGGTAAAATTAATTTCTTTGAAACATAATCCGCTAAATCCTACACTTTAATTTAATTCCTTTTCTTCTTGCTTTTGCGTTTTCTCCCACAACAATTTAAGACAAAGTGGAATTGCGGTGACAAATGCATATTTATGGAGTAGAACTTGTAAATTCGAGTAATTTAATCGCTAGAATCCCTCGAGAATTTACGCGCACCGTTTCACTCGTAAC
The DNA here is from genome assembly GCA_034700445.1 of Stenotaenia linearis. Lineage (NCBI taxonomy): Eukaryota > Metazoa > Arthropoda > Chilopoda > Geophilomorpha > Geophilidae > Stenotaenia > Stenotaenia linearis. The sequence goes on from JAQIXT010000120.1 coordinate 45,628, forward strand.
TTTTGACCACGTTGCATTCGGGTCTATGGGCAATAAAGTAATTGCCGTCTTGTTGTTGGCCTACTTATTATTTGTGGCTATAGCAACTCTAACCCCTTTCCTTCCTCCGTGCACATTAAATAAAATGTGAAGAGAAGCTTAAAGAGCATTTATTTTCTTCAGAAATGTCTTTAAAAATCATATAAATTTGAAAACTCCTTTACTTTTTAAGTCCAATTTTCAAAAATAATGTATTATTGATGAATCTGCTTCTGACTTTACAACTCCATCAGTGGAAGTGGAAGTTGTGGTGTCTGCCAAAGAATAGTCTAAAAAGTTATTACATGACCGTACAGAATGTTTAAAATTAGTTTTAATTACCGTAGTGCATTTGTACTTTAGTTTAGGTCTTTGTTGTTATTTACAGTTTGCTTTGTCACACCTGGTTGAAATTATGATGGAATGTGCTTAATGGCATGAGTCTTTGTAAACCCCTTGTGCACGAATGAGAACTCCTTATTCCCACACTACTCTCACTACAACCCATTACGTTTTATTATATTTTATTATATTTTGTTATTATCAATCCTTTAATTACAGTCAACTTAAAATCTTCAGGGAATGAACGAAAAGCTTAAAGCGCATTAATTTGTTCCGCATTTCTTTAAAAATCATAAATTTGAAAACTCCTTTACTTTTGAGTGGAATTTTCTAAAACAACAATTTGTGTATTATTCATGACGCAGTTTGGCGGAATTAAAAATGTAAAAACGAAAGCGAGAAGCAAATTTCGCTCAAATTAACGCATCGGTTGTCAGAATCGCTTATCAAACTTATTCGGTTAATTAACCCTAAAAGTAGAAAAAGACATACGTCTTACGGCTTTTGTTTAGTTAATTACAGTGGAAAAGTAGGAAACAGGGACGAGGCGTTTCTCATTTCCCCTCCTCCTTCCTCCTCCTACTCTTTCTTCATCAGCACTACCATTATGAAAATAAACGACTTAAAACATTTTTCGGCAAACTTTTACACACATGATCGTATATAATGTGCCACCGCGCTTGCCAACAGCCTAAAATGAGTTTTTCCTGTGTACAGTTTTCATTTTAAGAAAAGAGCAAAGAACAGTGGTGCTGAAAAAAAAATATAAAAATAAAAAAAGGGAAATATATAGCACGAAAAGAAGTTTCTAACACTCGTACCTAGCAGGAGTAGAAGCAGGAAATTGGAAGACAGTTTTTTCCTCTAAGTGTCAGTTGAAATGCCCTTTCTTTCTAGTTTAATTTTTTTATATAGATATACAAACTGACATTTATTTATTTCTTTATTTGAAAAAGCGATTTTTATATTTGGAAATAATAATATTAGGATTTTTTAAGATTATTTTTATAGGGTTTGTTTTATATTTTGCTGAAAGGTGCGTTTTCCTGTGTATAAGGTGATCAAAGGATTAAGTATTGCAAAAACTGAGCTTAAAGTTATCAAAAAAGGATATAAAATCGCTGAAATGTAATTTAACATTAGAACCTCGTTATAACGAAACGTTTGGGATCAAAAAATGAATTCGTTGTAACGAATTTAAAGTTCCTTTAGTTTCGCCTTATTACTAGTTGATAAATAGTGACTTGTGGCCAATTACAATGTTACAAGGAAGTAATGTTTGGTATGTATGTACGTATGGTTGAAAATGAAGCGTTTTTCCTATTACAAATCCAGTGAGGAATTAGCTTGAGCGAAGTGATGTCTCTGTTCGCTTAATTGCATCGTAATTGCTACAGAAACTCTCGTTTGCGTGTGTGCATTCTTTCCCACATGAGTTTTATCTCTCAAGGCGAAGGCAGATTCCACCTTCGATTGACGGAAAAGTGCCGAACGAATGGAACGGAGAGTCTAGAGAATTACAATTACTTGAGCTATAAATTAATTATTTCCCGCTAGAAAAGTGGTGAGGTAATTGAAAGCTGTGGATCTAAGAATGTTCATCCTTATTACTCTGTGTGGGTCTCGCATTTGTTTCTACTTTGAATTTTAATTTTCTCCGTCAAATATGCTCAAGTGTATTTTGAATTTTGCTTCTGAGATTATGTTTAGCGTTTTCTTTATTGATTTTTAAAACAAATTAAAATGTCTGTTTTTATTACTTTTGTTTCAATTGTTTTCGTTTTATTAAAGACTATGGAAAAAATTTTATTTTTTTCGGGGGTTTTTAATCTATAAGAACAATCGCTTCGCTCGTTTCTGTCCGAGAGTTGAAGAACTTATTATATCATTTCCATCTTTGAAAAAAATAGATTCACAAAAACGTACGTAATTAAATTTATTGTTTATAAAAGTTATTTAAAGTGTGGTTTTAAAACCGTAAATGTAACGCACGTTTGTTCTTTACAAAGAACGTTAAATGTTTCACCGGCTTATGTTAAAAAGTCAGTGACTTTGTACCTTTATTCGGTAAAATTTGTAGAAACATTTAACGTTCTTTGTTCCCGTTGTCTACGAGAAGAAAATGAGATGATGAAAAATAAAGAAAAGTTGGTCGGCCTTTCATGGCGCACGGGAAAATAAAGCAGCAGGTTTTCAGGTTGGCGCATTCAAGTAAATGAGTGTTATCTTTGAGCAATGGAATAGCGCGAGTTGTGTGCGGGGACCCCACAAGGGTACACTCAACGCGAAGTTGGGCCTCGCCATAATTCGCGGCTGTAATTTGCCTCCTTGTCGTGCATTTCAATGATGTGCCTCACCAATTTGCTGTTCTGCGCATTTTTCAACACCAACCCTCCACGACGATTTCTCTTTTTCGTCTTCTTTAGCTTCTTTCCACCCACTTTCCCACACCCCCTGATTTGTGAGCAACGTGGGAATTCAGGTAGAAGCGCTCGCCTTCGATAATTAGCTGAGAACCCCGGCGAAATTCGTATCAGAAAGTCGAATTGTAATTTTGTTTTTCTCTTTTTTTTGTTTTTAATAGGAGTTGGGGCAAGAGATTGGGAAGGGGAAAGTTGTAAATATGCAGAGTTGTACATTCTGCTTGATAGACTCTAACAAATGACTTGGCGCAAAGGTTAGAAAGGAGTCGGTGCTGTCTCGATTATCCTTGAATAAACTCGGAGGATGACAAATGGCGAACACAAGAATAATGATGGTCGACTAAAAGGATGACAAAGCGGGCTTCGCCAACTGGAAGTCGAGATGTGACCAAGGGTCTTGTCAAACTCTGGGGATTTGGTTTTGATTTGTAAATTTAAAAAAAAATTAATTTAGAAACATTTTTAAAAGTGACTTAATTTTTTTTATTTTTTTATTTTTTTTAGGTTTGTTAAGACTGCAGCAAATCTTTCAGATGTTGAAGCCGAATTCGTCGCTGGAAGTGCACATCGTAAAGCGAATCAACAATTCGACCGATGTTATCGACTTATTGACTATGCTAGAGAAACATCAGCGTGAAAGTAATAAATATGTCGTGTTGGATTGTAATACGGATACAGCTAAAAAAGTGATCATCAGTCACGTGAGATCGATCAATTTGGGAAGACGCAACTTTCATTACTTGCTCAGCGGTCTGGTGAGTGATATTGGAATTGATTAGTTGGCTTGAAGATAAGTTTGCTTTTAAAATTTTGAGCCTTGATGCAATTTGGAGCAGACTAAAGACGAACTTCCGGTTGAGTTAGGAATTTAAAACTGTATTTGCATATATTACGGTTGCATACCTTCGTGCCCTTAAAGTTTTAAGGTTCTAACGTGACCGGAAGTGAGTTATTAAAGCGCTCCGAATTGCAACAAAATGAAAAATTCGAGATTTGGAGCGGTTAAAAGAAGAACTTCCAGTTGAGTTAGGGATTTGAAATTTTGTGGGTACCAACTGTGGTTGTATAGCTCCGTGCCCCTAAATTTGTAAAGTTCTAACATAACCGGAAGTTGGTTTTTAAAGCGCTCCGAATTGCAACAAAATGAAAAATTTTATATTTGGAACTGCCAAAAGAAGAACTTCCGGTTGAGTTAGGAGTTTGAAATTTTATAGGCATAAACTTTGTTTGTATGGCTCCGTGCCCCTAAATTTGTAAAGTTCTAACATAACCGGAAGTTGGTTTTTAGAGCGCTCCGAATTGCAACAAAATGAAAAATTTGATATTTCGAGCAGCCAAATGATGAACTTCCGGTTGAGTTAGGAGCTTGCAATTTTATGGGCACAAAGTAAATTTATGTACCTTCGTGCCCTTAAATTTTTAAAGTCCTAACATAACCGGAAGTGGGTTTTTAAAGCGCTCCAAATAGCAGCAAAATTAAAATTTGATATTTGAAGTTAGTTAAAGTGGAACTTCCGGTTGAGTTAAAGACTTTAAAATGTATACGTTCTAACTGCATGCACTGACCTGCATAACCTCAAACTTTTGCCTCCTCGTCCAAACCGGAAGTGCTACTTTCCCTCGCAGCAAATTGCAATTTTTAATTACTTCCAAATAAAATTTTAAAATTTTCTCCAAAGTTCTAAACCTCATTTCCTGTAACGTCAAAGATAACCGCAAAAATGTCTCCCGTGTCACCTTTTGTTAAAGCAAAAAAAAATCGATATTCAATTGCAAAGACACACACATTTTGCACAATACGTTGCGTATTGAGCAAATATTTGACGAACGTATACTCTTTTTGTTTGGCGAATGTGAAGTGCATTCGACCTGTGTACTTGATTTTGAGAGACACATTCACACATGCTGTATGAATAAATGGCGTGAATGATTCATCGGTTGGGCGGTCACATAGTGGCAACCTCGACGGTAAACAAAACCACAGCTAGTGAATTATATGGTGGTGAGTGAATTTTATCGTCACAAACTCTCCTCACAAACACCTAGGCTTATTTTATACTCCATTTACTTACCGCTTTTGAATGAAATTCTACACAAAACGGCGCTAAAATTCGATTTAGTAATCGTGCATAATTTAAAACCATCTTTCCTCGCGCGAAACGAATTGTTTAATAGTGAAAAGCGCCTTCTTCAACAAATTACCGCCTCCATTCGCCAATTTTAGAATGTCTTTATCCTTTTAATGGCACTTGAAAACCTTTTATTTAGTTTAAAAATAGCCATGTGGATGTTTCTCACCACTTTTCAATTATATTTATAAGCTCAGTTAAGGGTTTGATCGGATCGGTTTGGGTCGATTTTATTAAAAAGTGGAACCGACATGAAAATTTTTCCGTTCAAATCTCGTAAACTGAAACTGAAACGATTTGTTTCTTTGAACTAACCAATCTAAATCGATCGGAACTGTTAGATGTATTGTTAAGATTAGAATATTGAGTTCGGTTCGATTAAAATTTTATCACAAATAATTGAATTTGTAAAATCAAAACCGAAACCGATCCATATTTAATCGAATTATATTTGTTTTCGGAACCGATCGAAACTATAATGGCTGCAAATCAAGCGACGTTTGTCTCTTGCAGCACCAAAACATCAACATGTTGATCCTGGGGTCAAATTAAATCAATTAACTTTTTATGGCTCGACGCTGATGGCTGAGGACGGTTTCTACTCTCGACCACAATCTGCTCCTCGTTTTCTTCTCGTCGACCCAGAGTCAAGTAGTAGGGGTTCCTCCACTGACAGCATCTCACCTAATCTCGCTGCCATGGCAATCAATTGACCGGCATAAAGGAAATTCGGATCTTCGGTCACTTCCACCTCCCCATCATTCGCAATTGTCTGTGATTGGAGTGAAAAGAGAAGTGAGTGTGGGATTGGGGGTATGGGGAGGGGAAAATAGTAAGGGAAAAGCACTTTCATCTCTTCTTTTGCCCCTAAGGAGGCGTGCAATTAGCAGGGCGAAAATGGAGGGGTTCTTGGACTCCTTTTGGGCACGTACACACCTCAACTTCCATTTGTTCGTTTATAAATTAAGTTTGCAAGAGGCCGAGGGTTCATTATAGAGCAAAGTTGGATGTTACGTGTATGGCGGAGAAGCGAGGCTGTCCCCTTTATCAATGTGCAATTGAATTGAGGGATGCGAACGTATAGACGATGCTTACGTTTCTTCTGTTCCATACGCTTCGCCTCAAGTGGTTCTCAGCCTGAGAGACGAATTCGTTTCCTCTTTGATGTTTGTACAAATGAGAAACAAATATTAAAACAAAGTGCTTTGCATTTAAGATGATTTTCAACACGTTTTTTTCGTCTATAATTACAAAGCGCTGAAAATTTTAAAGGGTTTTCGGTAATCTTGAATTTAATGCAATATAACTTATTCACAATCATTGCAAACCCGATATTTTACAATCATTTTACAACCTGTTTACTCTTGTATAAAGCCGAGGACGTCGTGTTTCATTGTTTTAAAGTATTTTAACATTTTATTTCGTCTGTGGTTTGTAATTTTCTATCGGGATTTCTTTTTTTTCTTCTTTTTTTCTGTTAAAAACTAGCAAACATTTAGCTCAGATTTATGTGTTTACGAATCCCAGTGGCATAGAACGCACAAAGGGTTCTCTTGCCATTGAACTTGTGTTTGCTGGAATGAAGAAGATTCGTAACGTTCAACCGTGTCTCTTTTTTCTCCTCATTTTTTTTAACTTTATTATTCACAACGACGATGAAGAAGAAGCAGCCAAAGCCGAGTTTGACGCGTGACCCGGACTGTAGTCGAAGCATTCATGAATAATTAAACAGTTGGGATGGGTAATATTAGGGGAAAAAAGGGGTATCATCAACGAGAGACCGAATTTGTGTGTTTATGCAGAGATAAATGACTCGTAGATATTTGTAGCGAAACGACCCAGTCATTTATTACGTTAATGAGGCCGGGACACTTTCCCATTTGTATTGCGGCATCCACTTTGATTTATCACTCGTTTATTTTATTTTTCTAATAAAAATGATTAAAATAAATAAGATATTATTGCGTTTAAAACCCGACCGTTTTTTATCTTTCAGTTTTCTAAATCTGATAGAAATTTATCTTTGACGTTGATTACTTTCCCTGCAATGTTTGGTTCTTCCACAACAAACATTGCAGGGAAGCTAATCATATCGGGTTGCGATAAAGCCGAAACTGTGTGAAAAAATGAGATTCTTGAACGGGGGTGTTTTTTTCAGTACAATAATCGATAGGACTGAATAAAACGTTGAAAAACAAATTAAAATTGAATCTTTTAGTTATAAATAAACGCTAATGGTTCGAGCAACTGTCGGACAAATAAAATAAACGATGGGATAACGCAATTCACTGACAGGTGGACGTAATTTATAGCTCATAAAGTATCTTCAATCATAACTAAAGAGCAGATTTCAAATTAATATCACGTAATTATGAATTGAAAGGAAACTTAGTAACAAATGAACAGTCAAAAAAAACTTGACGCTTCACCATTGGTAGCCAATGATCAATTGTGAAGTTTTTTACAATGTGATGTTTTTGACGTTATAATTTAAAAAATTTTAATAAATTTTGATAATAAAAGTAGCGGGTTTAGGTGGGATTTACTTTTGACTTCGTTCGCTATTTCTTGAATCGTGTCTATTAAATTCCAGCGTTTTTGGAATGCGATTTTTATTTTTGCACGTATGATTTATTCCAGCAGCGTAACAAGAATTAAATGTTCCGATCCGAGTTCCGTATTGGAAAACCATTATAAAGCAGCACAGCATCCACTCACCTTTAAAAGCTGGTGGCGCTCTATCAAATTGAAATATTGTATGACGTAGTTCAGCATTAGTTACTATATGAGATGGAAGCTGGGCAAAGTCTTCCATCATTATGAATCCAGTGATTTATCGGTCGGCAACTCGTTTTTCTTTCTTTACTCGCGTGGAAAAAACACAGCTCGGGGTTTCTCTGTGTTTGCCAGGCAAAATACGACTTATAGATTCACGAGAAAAGCCTGAGTCATTAGATTGGCGAGCAAATACTTGATGATTGCTACAAAAACAAAAGCTCTGAGCTCGGAATCAACTGAGTGCGACACACTTAGATAAGAAAAGAACACAGTGTTAGTGGGAAATCAATGGAGAAAAAAAGCAATGGCGCTTTACTGTAAGTCAACAAAGAGGAAGAAAAAATGAGAGCAAACACAGCTGACTCTTTTTACTGCCATAAGTACTGACTCTATGTAAATTTTTGAGTTGTGTGTAGAAGGAAAGAAGATTGGTCCCGTCCCTTAGGACTTGCAAAAGTATCTGCGTGAAAGAAATTGTTTTACGAGTCAACAAGTTGTAAAACAAAATAAAATTCGCTACAAATAGAAAAAGTTTTTCCGCGAATTTTTTTTTTCATTTTATTTTTCTTTTTATTACTTTTTTATTTATTTATTTTTTGTCATTTCCGCGCAGAAATGTAGTCGAAAACACAGCAGAATGAAAAATTTATGCCTTTAAGAATGTGTGGGAGCGCGAAAAGGGGTTTATTGGTTTGTAAAAAGAGTAAAAAGCGTGAATATAATATATTCTTTGCGCATGGGAACCGTGTGGGAGAATGCTTAATTAATCTACTCTTTCATGCATAGCTGCTGTCAAGGTGCAAATGCCTTATAGAGCCCGTTATAAACGTGCTACGGGCTCACCGGGAGGTTGACACGCGGAGACGGGCACGAACTTTTCCGCTTAATTACTTGTCAATAAATGTAATACCGCGATTAATGGCTGTAATCTCATGTTTATTCTGTAAAATTCCCTAAAGATGGAGGCTGGGAACGCAAGAAACCGAGAGTCACGCTCGAGAAATTTATCTAAGAGGGGGATGTTGTTTGATGCATTGGGAGGGGAAGAGAAAAGGGTGTTTAAATCTTTTGTCACGTCTCTCTAATGTCTCGGTGGGGTGTGCAGAGAGGTGATGTTGAGTGCAGATGTGCGCATTGCAGGTTTCTTTAATTTGTCATTTCAGTTTTAAAAGTAAGATTTAGGCTTATTTTTTTTTTTTTTTTAAATTTCCCAAAATTATCTCACACAGTTGACTTCGCTCGAGAAATTTACGGGCGAGGAAACTTTATAAGAGATTTCTTTTGAATATTTTAGGAGGAGTATAAAAGCTTTAAAAGGTCTTTAAAATGGGTGAGAATTTAATTGAGGTGAATTTGAATACGCTTGATTGAGTTTAATGCTATTGAAGAGGTAAAGGTGTCGTTTGCAGCTTAGATCGCACTTCCGGTTCGATGTTTAAAGCGTCTCGAATAACAGGAAATGATAACTTTACTCGACGTTACCAAAATTTTTACACAATTCAAATATTTACACAATCAATGAAAGGAAAGTAAGCCGTGACTGAAAACCAACAAGATAAAAAGAAAATTCGCGACCGTGCACTCTCGTTTAGCGAGGATGAGATGTCCAGGGGGATCACGAGGAAGTAGAGAGTTATATTTGTCCCCCACATTTTTCCTAGAAACATCAAAATATTCAAATATTCTCTTCGAATTTTCTTAAAACTCAAAACAGAAATTTTTATCGATTAATAACTCCGTTATTTACGCAATGGAGTTTTGTATTTGTTTTATTAATGTTTACATAGGTGGTCTCATAACGTCTCTTTAATAAAAGTTTTCTAATTTTTTTCCTTCTTTTCTTTCATCTTTTAATTTTCCCTTTTAATTTTGTTTGCGATTTCACGAGCGCTCGGATAAATTAACGAGAAAATTAGTTAAGAGAAAAGGTGCTAACAGCACAGCTTTTAATGGTATTGCGGTGTCCTTTTCACAGGTGATGGACGACCACTGGGACTCTGAAGTGTTGGAGTTCGGGGCGGTCAACATTACGGGCTTCCGGATCGTGGACACGAGCAACAAAGTGGTGCGTCAGTTCCTCAACGGATGGAAAAAGCTCGAATCTGCCCATTGGGCAGGAGCTGGGAAAAAACACATTTCGGTAAGAAAATATATACATAACCATTAACTCGGTCAACACTGCTTTTGATGATGTTCAAAACAAACATTAAAGAGAGAGAGAAGGAATTGGGGGAGAATATTTCTCGGAGAAATAAAAGCAAGAAGTGAGTTTATTGCAGTCAGATTCTTTTCCACAAAAGAAATGATTTCTAGCTCGACTTGCTGCTTAAGTAGGTGAAGCTAAGGAGGGTCCAAGTTGAAGTAGCCTAAAGGAGAGAGCATGATAGACTACAGCAGCTAAGGCCGTAAGGCAATTAACGCTAATGCATATCTTATAAGTCAATAATTTAAACGCGAATCAATTAGGGACAACCAACGAAACAAAAACCAAGAAACTAAAGAAAAGAAAGCCAGGGGGCAGAAGAAAGCCAAAACAACCAGAAAAAAAGAAAAACAGTGACCTCAAACTCAATAGAGGTATCAGCGCTCTCGTTTAGCATCAGGTGAAGTGCCCAGGGGTAACCGAGGAGGTGGCACAGTAGCCTAAAGATGAAAGAGGGATTTGGAATTCGAAGGATTGAATTTGGATTTGGAAATTGCGTGACGCGAATCGCAACAAACCCGTTCATCAATTACCTTTTTAATTTTCAATCGAGAGCGAAGATTGAAAAAAAAGTGAGTCGCTTGGCGTGATACACACGTCTAAGAGTGATAAGGTGGTTCTGCGTGAATTGCCATGGTAACAGCGTCATTAACCCTTGATGCAACGACCGAGGCCCGCCCATATTTCACTGGGAGCCACTGCTAGTCGATGCGAGGCCAGCTGGAGGTGAAGGGTTGAATACTCAAAACCTCCACATCGATTGCATTAAATGGTGCCATCATCGCTACTTTCCGTGTTGCTTTCAAGCTTTCAACGATCAATAATGAATTGAATTTAACTTAGTTTTTTCCCCCTCTCCTTTCCTTTCAAGTTTTGTTTTATTAAAGACGCGTAATTGGTTTTAGATAGAAGTTAGCCGCAGATAGAATTTAATAATGATATAGATAAACATCGGGAATGTAATGGCTGCCAGGATTACGCGTGTAAATTGATAATACGAACAGCAAAAGATTGATGATCGCGAAAGGATTTGCTCACGACAATGCGTCATTAAAATGCGATCAGTTCGGAATTTGTTTATTTTGTATTATAAGAATTTCTCCAATTTAGAACCCGCTCTGCAGGGAAGACGAACGCACGGGTCTTCATTTCGCGTTTAAATGGTCGGTCGTATTCTTTTTGAGGAAGCCGTAATTTCCAATTGTATGACTTTTGCGTGTCACGTTTTGCAGTGTGTTTACGAGAGGTGTTGCCGTGCACGGCGTCGTTGTTTACGAGCAGACACACGCTTGTGTGATCCGGGCGCCATTCCTTCCAGTTGGCCGGTCAGTGGAAAGGAAAACGCTTCTTCCTTTTTCCACGGGATGTCGAGTAAATAATTTGCGACTTCTCTCCTTTTCCACGGAATCGTAAAAGAGCATCGCTTCGCCTCGCGCATTGCACCAGGGAGGTCTGCAGTGGCACGATGAAATGTGTAGGCGCGGGAAATGAAATTTCGGATGAGTTGGGCGCCGCCTGTCAGCGCTATTATGAATTTAAAATCTTGTTTCCGAATAAATCAGGTCTGCTTCACCATTTCCTGAGTGTGTGTCTGCCAGAATACATGACGGCAGATACAGGCGAGGTGAAATGTTCATTTTTTCTCCCAATTCTCAGCGATTCAAGAGTAAAGAGCGAGAATGGAGTGAAGGAAAAAGTGTTTTGCATTTATGAATATTTATTTTCCCAGTATTTCTTTAAGATTTGTTGTTTTCCTCTTGCAGTCCTCGGCTGCACTCATGTTCGACGCGGTGAACATGGTTATCGAAGCGCTCGCTCGACTGCTCAAGAAAAAACCGGACATTTTTCGGTCAAACCTACGACGTGGTGAGGTGTACAATAACGGTACGAAGGGACTCAACTGCACGAAGCCGCAGGTGACGCCCTGGGAACACGGCGAGAAGATCATGCGATTTATTCGGAAGGTAGAACGAAAAGTATAAAAAGAAATGCTTGAAATGTGAAATGCGACATGGATTTGCACTTGGTGTCAGGTCACCGTTTCCATATTAGGCCAATAGGAAACGATGACAAGCAGAAGCTGTTCGCGACGAATTTTACCGTTATTTATTTATTTTTTCTCGCGCAGTGAATAAAAGTGAATTTCTATTGTTCGAGTTTTATGTTTTTTTTTTTTAAAAACAGAAAACGCCGGTGCGAAACGGAACTCGTATTGAATTTGGCAGTAAAAGCACTCGGATTTTTATTTCCAGATGGAAATGGACGGTCTGACCGGAAATCTGTCCTTTGATGGAGATGGTAGACGGCGAAATTACTCGTTGGACGTAGTGGAAATGACCATAAACAGCGAAGTCGTAAAGGTAAACGCCGAAGCGAAAATAAAATCGAGTGAAAATGATGTTGATTTACCACTTAAAAATTAATGTATAAATCATTTTAAATTGACTCGCCTGATCACACCCGAGGGAGCAGTGCAACGAAGCTCAGGGGCAGCAAATACATTATTTTTCTTATCATTGATACTTAGGGCGCTCTAATGACGACTCTTTAGCTTTGAACATTTAAAACTGCACGAGGGAAATGGCACGCGCTTTGCATCTTAATAAGCCACTGACCACACGAATAGTCTTCGCCTCAACTTTCGCCAATTATGAGAAGCCATCACGACTAGATTTAATTGAACTTTCTGCAAACGCAGTAACAAACGAGCGTATTTGGTCCGCATGCCTTATTTGGTCGATTACGTCTGCCACGTTGTTTCTGTTTAATCATACTTGCGCAGATAGAATCTGCTCCGTCTCTCGTGCTTAATCCCATCGCGAAACGACAAGGTGTGCACGTTACACCTGTGTGAATTGGTGCGTGTAGTTATTATCGCGTTGTAGTTTGTAGTCGTGTTTATCGCCTCCTTGTTTGTTAATGCGATAAAGCAGAAATATGAAAGTCAGCCGCATGTAAAATATTAGTTCCAATTGCGGACTAATACACACGTTACAGCGAGACGGACGGTGCGATGTAATTACTAAAGTCCCTTTAATATTTCCCTTTTCCCACTCCGGGAACTACTCAGCCATACTGCCTAACCAATTGGGAGAAATTGCATATTATTGCTTCGTGCTGTAAATGAGCAATCGATGAATTCCCCGATCAACCAGACGGGGGACTCGGCATAAATTCCATAATCGCCGAAATGAATTGTAGCACAAAACTTAGTTGCGCGTAATTTGCAAACTTTTCCTCTTTTCTCTCCCAATTATTCTTTATTTGTCTTTAAAAAAGCAAACGAGTGTAATTCTCATTCAGAAAGACTGGCATAAGCAAAGGAGGTGAATGTTAAAACACAATAACCGTTATCTCGAAGCAAACATCCCCTCGACTAATGAAAACCGTTTGCCGAACTGCCACAGTCGAGCTAATGTGCCATAAAAGTATCTTTTTGCCTGTGCGGTAAGCAACGGTTTCTATGCAAATAGATCCCTGACCTTGTTAGAAGTGAAACATCGACTCCCATCATGCACCACCAGCACCTCCCGTCTTGCACTCGCTAATCGGTAGCCATTTCTTACACTCCACTGATTTCCCCTCTTACTTTCGCTTACCTTTAGCTCTCTTTGAATCGAGAGCTACTTAAATGGTTAGACCTTTTCTGTACACGAACCGATGTAAGACGTATTTATTTTCTCTGTTGGCGACGAGATAAACTGGTCTTTTAACGATGAATGACTTTAGTGCTCTATTAACTAAAATGATTCTTGATTAGGGCGAGATAAAAGAGGAAAAAACTTCTTTTTTTCGTATCTCAATCACCAGGTTTGGCGCCGGCGTTTTAAATAAAATTAGTCGTTGCAAAGCGCAGTGCCACATAAAGGTTAGGTTTATAGCTAAGCTTTTCTACATAGCGATGTGAAAGAGCCTCGTTATTTACACTTTTCCAATAAAATGAGTTGGAAAGTGTTTTTTTTTCTTCGCTGCGCTGTTCCCAAACCACTTTTCACTTGGTCGAACTCCATAGTGGTCAAGTGCTCGTTAAAGAAGCTCTCTCTTTAGCGATGTTAATCCTCGTGTGCCACTGGGAAGATTAGGGATTCCTGATTAACGGACTCGTCCTGTAGTTGATAATGAATGGGAAAGTGGTTCGATGCGAGCAAACTTGAAATTGCTGAATTGTTAAATTTTTCAAAATTGTTAGTTATTTTAATATAATTTTTTTTAAATATTTTTATTAGGTTGGATTATGGTCGGACGAAACTGGATTTACGGTTTCGGCACCGAAATACACACGAGCTAAATCAGTATCAGCATACGAAACGAATAGGACGTACATAGTTACAACAATTTTGGTGAGTTTTGTACTGCGAAAGGTCGCTATTTCTAAGATATGATGAACAATGAAGTTGAATTGTGAGCTTGACAACGTTTTCCGGCGTTCAGACATGTTTTAGTAATTTGCTGGATGTGTTTTTTTGTTGTTGCATGGTTTCTCTAAAGTGAAAAAATGAAAATAAGAAAAGAAACGCGAACTGAAAGCTCATCAGTTGTGTTGCCATCTTTTTTTCCGCCTTTATCAATTATTTTCTGCCATTTTTTGACCTCAAACTGAATCTTGGCTTTGCTTTTTTGATACTTTCTTTGTCAAAATTTTTTTCCAAAACATTTCTTTTCATACGAAAAGATCAATTGAGTTTGTTGTTGATGTCGGGATGAAGTTTGAAATCCATTTTTTATTTTTTATTTCCTTCTAAAAATAAAATTCCTCCAAAAAATTTATAAAAAAAAAATTCTTTTTTTTAGGACGAGCCCTACTTAATGTACAAACAACCAACAAAAGGAGAAGTGTTCACAGGAAATGACCGATTTCACGGCTACTGCAAAGATCTAGCCGATTTGATAGCAGAGCAAATGCAAATTACATACGTAATTAAACTTGTAAACGATTCACGGTATGGAGGAAGAAATAAAGAGGCACCTGCAGGATGGGATGGAATGGTCGGAGAGTTAGTGAGACACGTAAGTGCGAAAATAACAACAACAATTTCTTTTCGGCGCGAGGATATGTCGTTCTGCATGTTTAATGAGCTCTCTTCCCTTTTGCGCAAGGGCCAACGACCTTAATGAATTGAGGATTAGCCTTTTAAAACTGAGGACAAGAGTCGTGTTGAGTCGTTTAAGCGTTGATTTTTTCTTTTAAGTGCAAGTACATGTTTCAATCTTAATTACATACAATTACGCCCTTAATTATACGTGCGAAGACGTCATCTCATCTGATAGATTGTGATATTTATCTTGTTGTTTGTTCTGCGCAATTATTTCTGCGGCAAAAATAGTGGTTTGCGAGAAGTGACGGGGGTGGGGAGTCGAGGATGAATGACGAGCGTCTCGATGGTGATCCACGTTTCTGTCTTTTCCCTCGAGCGCCCGTATTTTCTGTTACTACAATGAGCAAAGTCATCTCCAAGGAGAATTTCCCCACCCATTGACATGCTCATTACTGCACTCTCACTCCATTCCACGAATAGATGGGCGAGATCCTGTCTCTGTATTCATCTCAATCAACACAAATGTCCCGCTTGTCTCGACTGTTTGTCCCTTTTTGTGTAATTGTTTTATGCTGCCTCGACATGGTGAAGTATGCAAATAGGGTTAAAGAGAGAAGTTGGAATTAGATAAATAATTAAGTTTTCTAAATTTTACAACAACACAATTAGGTAGTTGGGTTTTATTGTAATTATATAGTCACGACAATCGTTGAGTTTCGTTTAAATTAACATAAAATGAGAATTGAGTTTTTTTTTTGAATTGCGATTCGTAACATGTGTGGAAAAATCATTTTAATGATTTCCTACTTTCTCGCTAATCTCCGTGATTTGTAATAACGCTGAGCACACTTTCGCCGACCTTATAAGTAGCGAAATTGAACTTTAAAACCCTCATGTCGACTCTTTAAGCCGGAGAACGAGTGAAGGTTACAAATGATTTCGTGGCAAATGAATAATGGCAACTGCTGTGATAAATTCAAAGATGGCTGTAAAGTCTCTCCAATATAAGTTAGAAAATAAGAAGGGCTTTTTGCTGCTACAGAATAAATCATTTCTGTCCCATTGCCCTAACTGAGGGATTGACTTGCCATCAACAAGGGTTTTGTCAGTGTGCAAAAGCATTTGATTTCCTCTTTTCCCGAATTTTTTTCTAATATATTTTTTCTTTTTATTTGAAAAAAAAACAGGAGGCCGATATTGCCGTCGCACCACTCACTATCACATCTGCACGAGAACGGGTGATAGACTTCACAAAACCGTTCATGAGTCTTGGAATCAGCATCATGATAAAAAAACCTGTGAAACTCAAACCGGGTGTCTTTTCGTTTATGAATCCATTGTCCAAAGAGATCTGGATGTGCGTCATATTTGCCTATGTTGGTGTGAGCATCGTGTTATTTCTTGTCAGTCGTTTTAGTCCTTACGAGTGGCGCTTCGAGGATACAGTAGTCGGGACTACGGTCCACAATGATTTTACTATTTATAATAGTCTGTGGTTCTCTCTTGGGGCGTTTATGCAACAAGGATGCGACATTTCGCCGAGGTTTGTTCATTTTTAATGATGTTCTGGTGATTACATCGCTGATCAAATGTCATCAAACAGTAGCAGTGATTTGTTGAATTTGTGAAAATTATCGGTAATCCCGTGACAATCGTGGTATTATAAGCGATAATTGTTTTGGACAACTTGAGACGTTTGATTCGTGATATAATTACGCCGTGAAGAGAAGATTACCATTAATTTTTACGAGTTCTTCACGTTAAACAAATTAATTTGCTTCGAGAACTTGGAAAAATTATCATGATAATTTTCTGCTCACTGGGGATATTATGGATGGAAATTTAAAAAAAATTCTTTTTATTAAGGTCGCTTTCTGGGCGTATTGTGGGCAGTGTTTGGTGGTTTTTTACTCTCATCATCATCTCGTCGTACACAGCGAATCTGGCGGCGTTTCTCACTGTGGAGCGGATGGTAACCCCCATTAATTCCGCTGATGATCTCTCAAAGCAAACTGAAGTAGAATATGGAACCCTCGAGCAGGGATCAACGCAAGAATTTTTTAAGGTATGCAAATGAGGTGCATTCTGAATTTAAATTCAACGCGAATATTTATAGAGTAATGTTTTCTAGCGTCTAATCGTGTGATTTCGCCGAAGGAGAATATAGATTTTGCAATTTCTTTTTATTTTTCTTTTAGTGAGAAAAAAATAAATAAAAGACTCAATTTAGTTTCGATTTGTTTGACAGAAATCGAAAATAGCCGTCTATGAACGGATGTGGGAGTTTATGAAGTACCGACAACACGTTTTTGTAAAATCAAATGAAGAAGGCGTAAAACGCGTGCAGAACGCGAAAGGAAAGTATGCATTCTTGATAGAATCAACCAAAAATGATTACGTCAACGAAAGGATGCCGTGTAACACGATGAAAGTTGGACGTCACTTGGACGCGAAGGGCTACGGATTAGCAACGCCCCTTTATTCTTCGTTGAGGTATGTATTGTTGTCTATTACTCAGAATTGCAATTGAATCCTTAAAACAAAATAAACATATTAAATCAACAAATTATTGTGTATTTTGGTTATATTTATTTATGTTAACACATTTCATTCAATAATAAACCGTGTTTATCTTAGATAATTTTTAATATATTTTCAGGGAGCACTTAAATTTGGCTGTTTTGTCTATGAAAGAGAATGGAGAACTCGCACGTCTTGAAAACAAATGGTGGTACGACAGAAGTGAATGCGCACACGTGGATAAGGTTGAATTTTTAACCCTTCGATGCACAACCGTGGGACAATATCCACTTTTGATGCTATTTTCAAATCTGAAATAAAATATAAAATAATTGTAAATCGGAGTTAAGTTATTAAGAAAAATTTGCTGCCCCTCAAAAGCTAGAATAAAACTTCTGTGGCTTCACTGCAATGTTCTATCTGTGGATAATTGTTCTCACAGTTGTGTCGATCTGTAGTTTTTGATTCCTTTTATTAAATATATATTCTCTTTGTAATCCAGGAATCGTCGCAAAACGAGTTAACGCTAAGCAACGTAGCGGGAATCTTCTACGTTTTAATCGGAGGACTAGTTACAGCAATGGGTGTGGCACTGCTAGAATTTTGCTACAAATCGCGAATGGAATCTCGGCGGACTAAGGTCAATCGAAGGATGAAAGTAACAAACGGCGAGCGAAACAAACAGTCACCGTAATAAAAAGCAGAGACTTCAAATCAAGAAAAGTGGTGCGGACCCTCGAAGATGGCACGTGATTGTGCCTCAATCCAATTTCTGCTGTGGATCCCAGTGTTCCTTCTGTGCCTGATAAAGAAGGAAGCAAAGCAATCTTTACCTCATCTGATATTAAGTTATGAAATACAGATAAAAATATTTAAAAAAACAAAAAAAAATTTAAAAAAACAACTTCTTCTAGGCCTAGAATTTTTGGTGTTGAACCAAAAGAAGAAAAATTAAGGAAAAACTGTGTGAAATTGTTTTTGTTTTGTAAATTGAACTGAAAAACTGTACTATTCAAGGTTTGTAATGAAACGTGCAGTTGAAAATTCATCTGTTTTGCTCTCACCCGTTAAAGAATTCATCTAAAAATAATTTTTCCAATTTTGTACATATTTTTCGGTTCGGATATACGAGATTATGGAAATTGTGTTTATTGACTCTGGGGACTGTCGTTTTACTTCCATAATCAACAGTTGGTGATAAGTGAACTAGGTGTTAGTGTTAGATCTCATGTTACCAAAAAATGTGAAGAGAAAATTGAAAAATGGAGGATTTCCAATGCTACATGTTTCCTTTTCATTTATTTCAAAGGACAGAAAAGAATTCATCTCTTGAAATAATCATATCTTTTTTTATTATTATTAATTCCAACATTTATTTCAACCTGACATATCTTTGTGATATTTTTATTTGGAATTTCAGATCATTTATTGGGTTTAAGGGTTTGGTTTTAAATATGGCAGCTACAAACATTCAAAGATGTTGAAACCAGAATTATTAGGTATCAAAGGACGCTGGGGTGAATTAATATACGAGATAAAATATCAGTTTATTGCATCTTGGTGGGCATAACTTTACAATTTGAAATTCTTTCCTCAGTTGAAATAAACAAATCATAACATGCTCATTTACGATCTCTGAGTTTGTTAATAAAATATTGATATTTAAATTGTGTTTTGTTTTTGTTTAATGAGTTTAAAAGGCAATAAAATCCAAGTTTGAATTATTTTTATTTTTTAATGAAAGGTTTTGGTGTTTGGCTTCAGAGGGCGCATTCGTGTGGCGATTACGTCATTATTAAATGGCTGTGTGGAGCGAGGATGGAGCGGCAATATGAAAGGTTAGTAAAGTTTTTACTGCTCTGTTTATTACGTAGATTGCGATTGTGTAACTTAAAGTAGTGTTTTAATGAAGTGTGGGAGAACTATAGATAATTAATCGTGTAGTTAAAAGACTGTTAAAAAGAGTTTTTTGGACTTTATTCCGTTTTTACTGCTTAACGTAGTTAGGACTAACTGGGTCCGTGTAATCACGATGAAGGAATAATCTTTGTGTGTAATAAGTAATTAACAGCCCGTTATGATGTATAAAAATGTTTATATATATTTTCTAAAATATATATATCGGATAAATACTCGTGGATTGATTCAGTAAAGTTTTTTTTAAAGGAAAAACAAAAACAAAAAGTTACAAAAGCAAACTAACAACAAAAACAAAATTTATTATTTAAAGAAAAGTTAAATGAGTCAATTTGTCTTTTAAAATTTGATTTTATTAAACGGTTAGTTTCAAACACGATTTTATTAGATGATATGGTAGCGCCGTAAGAAAATAGAACTCGAATTTTCAAATTCTGCTCGTAAACGCTTTAATGTTTGTGGCTCTTCGTGCCATCTTTTAGGAGGAAATTGTATTAGATTATTTTATTTAGAAAATGTATTAGAAAATTTGTTACTTCGTGACTGGATTTTTATTTTAAGAATTGGAGAAAATTATGATTCATTTACGAATTAGATATCGGATTTTTGAATGGAAATTGTAATTGATTTAACCACAACTTTCAGAAACTGGCACTGGAAGGAGTTGGAAGCAGCTCAGCAATGTGACATCACAACTTGGAACCACATGGCACCAATTCAAAATGTAAGTGAAGGAAATGAAGTAATAAAACAAACAAATGAATCCCACTGAAAACTCTTAAACAGTTTTTTAAAAAGGCTATTCTTTAGAATAACGGCATTTGGGAGAGTTCATATATATTGCGCTACGAGGGAAGTGGCACAGCTAGTTTAATCCAGGTTATGTTAGGTAAGCACCCGTTCACAAGTGAACTAGAACTGGAAATCCAGTTCACTAGATCGTTTTAAAACCGGAATAACTCTGGAACTGTTCACTTCCAGCAGTTCAAACCTACCATAATCAATTCAGCTCGTCGAGCTCTATTAGATGAGCTACTGCACATTTGAATCCCTAACAGCCGTTATTCTAAAGTAATTCCTTAAAAAATGCAAAAATAATAAAATTTTTCCAAACTAAAATTTCAATTTCAATCACCTGAATAATTACTTAAAACAAAATTAAATTTAAAATAACAACAATACAACCAACTCCATCCCCAACTCTCAACTGGAAGTCCCACAAACCACCCCTTCCTTCTCCTGGAACATCTTCAAAGCCATCAATTCATCTTGAGCGATGCAAGAACGAAATCTTAACCAAAGAAATGTATTTTTTCAAGAACTTGAACGACTCCGCAATGCAGCAAGGACATAAGTCATTTCATTATATCAAAAACGAAGGTCTTCGACAAAACAAAACTACATTTTCTCGTCGACTTAACAAAAACGGGAGAAAACGATAACATCGGAAACCTTTCGGTTTTAAAGCGCTGCATTAAAGGAGAGAAAATTAACTAATACTGTACACCCAATTCTGTTTTTACACTGTGGATATGTTCTAAAGAACGTAATCGTAAAAAAAGTTACGCAAAAATTTCATAAAAATGTTTTGCGTAAAACCAGAAAAAACAAGCAGACGTGTGCAAAATTGCAAACTTTTAACCAAACATGTAGCATATTGATTAAATCCATTAAATTTTAAACTCCCTGCAAAAAAACACTTTTAACTCATTAATTTCTTACCTAGAACCCATAAATCATTACTAGCTACAAAACATTAACAAAAACAACACTTTTTTTTACATCTGGAATCCAATTCCAATGTATGAAACAATAATCAGGAACATTAATCCTTATTTCTCATTTATCATTTGTAGTTCCATTAAAATAATCAAATTTAATCACCTACAAATAAAAAAATTAAAAAAAATTAAAAAAATTAAAAACTAAAATGACAATCATAATAATAAACAATTCAAAATTTAAAAAAATAAAAGAATAAAAGCAATTATCAGTAATAACAAATTAAAATTGATTAGCTAAAATGGAACTCGGATCAAAGTGTCAAAATTCAAAATTAGCCATTTTGAATAAACAAAGTGCAGATGTCAGTGACAGCTGAAAACGCACGAAATGTGTCTAGTTGATGAGCATAGAAAATTAAGGCTCGAGTTATGATGGAAGGGCAACTCTTTCCCTTTCATTTAATTAGCACATTAACATATCTCAATTACTCTTTCGAATTAACAAAAATTATTCAAATTCTTTTCACTTTTTAATAACATTTCAAATAAAATTGAAAAAATTTTCAAAAAAAATTTCAAAAAAAATGTAAAAGAAAAGAGAAATTAACTTTAATTAATTATTAATTTCCATAATCATTTTTTCCCACCTAAATTTATTCAAACCAGAATGCAAATTAAGTTATTGCGTTTTCAAAAGTAATAAAAAAAAGTTCAAAATGAGAAAATGGAAAATTAAAGCCCCCCACGGTTATAATTTCCATTTAAAAAAATATAAATAAATAAAAAAATACATTTGGCCAAATGCAATTTTAGTATAAAGAGAAAAAATAATGGAATGGGAAACAGATTTCAGCCATCTCCGCTTAGATTTGAGAGCGGGGATTACAAAGATTACAAATGTCCCAAATGTCTCGGCACAACTGGGCCTAATTACATAGCAGTGTATCGATTTTTCCCACACTTTACAACGGACGTTTGTTTAAATAAATACAGCTGAAAGTTAACACCTGGTGGCTTTCCAAAATGGATTTGTATTTATGTTTGTTCCGACCACATTTGTTCGGTTTAGCGATGTCGACTAATAGCCGAATTAACGACCCACCATTAGACTGAAAAAAGGAACATTTATATGGAATTTAGCTTATTAAAGCACAACCGTGGAAAAAGAAAATCGGTTTATTTTTCTGGACCGTGTTATATCAAAATCGTGTAAAAAAAAAAACATCGTGTAAAAACAATCTAAATAAGTATAAACGAGAAACGACGGAGACGTGGTTAAGAAGACATAGGCAACTGTTATGCTAGGTTCACACTTATGTTCACACTTGATCGTAACGTAACTTAAGAGAGAGGTATGGTGCATTGTGGGATAC
>JAQIXT010000121.1:0-68026 GCA_034700445.1 Stenotaenia linearis
GGGGCAAACGATGAAATTACTCGACCACCGAGGAAAAAGGAAAAGGCAAAGGTTGGTAAATCAGAAGCAGTTGTCACAGGCTTGTCATCAACTAAATTAGTCAAAGAAGCGAATGCTCAAGTAAGTGGGCAGGAAAAGTACGCCGTTTCTGGTTCCAAGTGGAGATCGAGCGACCTAAGGCAAGTGAGCGAATCACCGACAGGTTCGGCCAATCAGGATAGCGGATACTTCAGCAGGGGAGGCATGAGTCCAACTTCAAAGGAGAAACTCAGCTCGCCCGAACCTTTCAAGGAACGTATCATCAATGTGCAAGTTGAAGGTCGCAAAGGTCACCGGTACCACAAATCGAGTAATCACAGAGAGGAACATATTACCAATAATTATTTCCACGATGCCGAAGAACGAATGGAAACGAGTGAAAGCGACGATGTTCCAAATCACTGGACAGCTGGAGGAAGTAGAGACAGCCAGGCTTCAGCGCCCAGCAACCAATGGTCGTCCCTGGAAGAGGACGATGAAGAAATTGTAGCCGCTCACGTTAATACACCTCAATCACTAATTCGCGAAATGGGGAAACGAGAAATATCCTACGAAAACAGTCAGAGACCACCCGAAAAGGATGCGGAACTTTTATGGATCGATAAATCCAATATCGACACAGATTATCGTCGGGAAATGTCGACTGGTTGTTTCAACAACACCACTGTTGAGCCCTTGCAAAATGATAATCACATTAATAATAACTGGGGTGGTTCTGCAACTTTGAGCAGACTTGAAACGAATAAAAACAGAATGAACAACGACACGACTATGCGATCTGCAACTGTCGACAGACGGAAGTGGAATACTTCGGCTAAAAATGAGAATAGCAGCGCAGTTAAGGTATTGCTCAACGGTCGCGATGTAACGGACTCAGACACGTCCGCTCGACAGGGAATCCTCAGTAAGACGAGTAATTACGCGTCGGAGACCGAGTCGCAACATTCAAGAGGTTCGAAGGGATCGAGAAAAAGTGGTGGGAGTTCACCTGCCTTGAAACGAGTCAACTTCAAAACGAGATCTAAAGCCAAGAGAAGTGCCAGTAGTGCAGCCAACTTGTCGCCAATGCACAGAGAAGCCATGTTAAGAGCGGGATCGCCGGTTCGGCCTCCTTCAGCTAGCGAGTCAATTCATAGTTCAGGAAGTGATGGATCGAATCGTTCTGTTATTTTACACGCGCCTACTGTGGCCGACATTCCACCTCCTCCAAGCTACAGGTAAAAACCTCCTATTTGATATACACAAATTCATTCATTTAAATTCATGCAATAAAATTCATTGATAGTATTCAGAGAACTCATGTATACAGAATAATAGTTGTATCTAATTTAAATCAAAGCCTAGATATAAAATCACAATCAGATTTGAATGTCACGACTCAAATTCTTATTTCATATCTCCATTTCATTTTGTTGTGCACTAATAACAAAAAGTTCTTTACAATTGTCCTAATTAACACATTTACTTCTAAGAACTAGTATTTAAATGAAATTTCATGGTCAAAAGAAAATATATAAAGGCTTAAGAGAACAGGATGTAGCTTAATTGAGATTTAGGCTGAAAATAAGTAAACTTGCATATTTTTACTCATTGTTTTAAAAATGTGTAAAATATTTTTTAAATTATTTCAGGTACCGGATTTACAGGGAATCTACTTTATCTGGATCACCACCTCCACCAGATACGCGAGGCTCATCAAATAGATCAGTGACGCGCACGTTTTCTCTTTTGGCACCATGGAAGCCAAAGAAGTATAAAAACAAAGCGGAACGTCATGAAGGATCCGACGGCTCAATGCGAACTTCGACACCGGAGAAAACAATCTCCTCGAAAAATAATTCTTCCGAACATTTGGATTCCCTATCACCTTTGCCATCCGAAAAGACGAAAGAAAAGAAGTCGAAGAAAGTGGTTAGGACAAATTCAGTACCAAAAGACACACGATTCGCTTCATTTTTCAAGCGCAAACAGAAGGAAAACGTTTAAGGTTACAATTCAAGGTAAAAATTAAATTTCAATACAAATGTCATTACGTAAAAAATACCCATAAGGAACTTTCCCAGCACGATTTTTCCCTCTTCTAAGAAAATAATCTTGACCTAATTTTTTAAATTTTTTTTTTCTTTTATCTCGTATGCAGTTTGGCTTTGGCGGAAGAAAATTGAAATTTTCAATAGGCCAACCCTTCACAAGCTACAATTCACAGTTTTTGGTGCTATAATTTTCCTACAATTTTGTTAAACTTGTAGTCAATAATTATATTACCTCATGGATAAATTTTTCGAGTCTTTTAGCAAAATGCCAGTGATATACAAACTACGCCATTTAAAAAATACATTTTTTAATATCTCAAACTTCGTATGTACTCACATACGAAATATAATGTTTGTTAATATAATTGTGCTTAATTATATGTTAGTTTATTAACTAATTATTATAATTAATCAGTTTATTGTTTATGAATTTTTTCCCCCACACTTTTCCAACATTTATCCTATTTGTGACTTATATAAGTCTCTTGTATATTTGTTAACGTTATGGTACAGCTGTTGTTACTTGTAAATACTGAAAACACTAAAAGTTTAATTCCATGTGTGCCAATACAACACTTTTGTTTTTTAAAAATCACTGTAATTGCTACAAAGTTAATTAAGTAATTAAAAAACCCATTAAGATCAACTATCTCTCAGTTTATTTCACTTTTCTTCGTTTGTAAAGCAATATCCAATTCAAGCTGAGTGGGTTTTTTGTTTCTGTTTTTTCTTCCTCAATATGTTCTGTTTCAACCCTTTGAAGTATGGTAAGAAAAAATATTGCCACCTGTGCGTTAGGTACATTCGGGCTTTTCTATTGGCCTTGCAAGATTAATGGTTGTTGGCAACACACAACCTCTTCTTTGCGGGCAACTTCCTTTTCAAGGACGAGGCCTACCCTAAAGGCAATAATACCTACGTTGCCATAGAAACGAAGAAGAGGCGGTTAAGGCAAGATCCTGCTCATCTCATTGGTAGATAATTAAAAAACAAATTTATATAAATTATATTAATTTATCTTTTTCACTTGCTTTTAATTAGAAATTTTTTTTAAAAAGATTAAAGTGAAAAAAAATTTGCAAAGTTGAAAGACTTGTGAAAGAAATGGTAATATCAGATAAATCTGTTAATTTTTTGTAAACATTTTCCAGCATTTTTAACATGTAAGAAATTCCTGGTGCTGATGTTGCTTTAAGAAGTAAAGTGTTGGCGAACTGGTCTTACTCCATAAATGGGCCTCAACGAGGATAATGCGTGGGACAAAAACTGACGTATAAGTAGGAGTGAGGACAAGCCTTCAAGAATTTATTCTTCATTTGGACAAGAAAAAATACACTTTGCCAAAAACTTGAAAGACTTGTGTAACTCCAGGAAAAAATGTTAAAAAAATTCTGTGACATTTAACAAACTAGTACTTATCTCTACCGTACGTAAAACTTTTTTTTAACCATTAATAATTTTCTTGCAAGCATGCAAGAAATGTTTCTTGAGATGTTGACAACTTGAGTGAATCAAATTAGGAAAAATGCCAGATCCGCTCACCTCTGTACATCTCGCAATAACTTAGATTTCATGAATTCAAGAACAAGAATCACTTTTTAATAAAAGATTTTATCAAGTAATAAAAAGTAATGCTGAAATCAGCGAGTGAAGTCATGGAGCGTCGAAGCGCACCGGTTGTGTAATAAAAAATTACAAAGTGATTTCATTCTTCATCTATTTCCAATCGTTTTACATAATAATGTTGTAATAGGTGACCATTAGGTTACTTCGGTACAAAAAATCGTTTTAAAAATTGGATATGTAAGGCAACCTTGAAATTAAATGAAACTGAATCCAACCACTTGTGACCTTTGAAGGCCAAGAATTATCACAAGCAAAAGATCTCGTCCAACTGGTTTTGCAGCAGCCAAAAACACAAACTGATCTGTTTATAGGACAAGTTAGGGCTATGCAGAATATCAAAAAATGCATGACGGACTTAACACCTTCAACTCAAACTCTCACTCGCTTCTCAATGAGACCTACCTCAGACATTGTTTTTTAAAAATTTTTTCTCTCAAATTTCTGTAATGTACTTTTCATAAAAACATAAATTTCTGAAATTTAAAAACACAACAGGATAATTTAATAGAAAAAATAAATTACTAGGTTCCGTTTGACCTCAAATGTTTTTTTTTCCCAAAAAATTTTATCTAGATACTCAAATAAAAAATTCCCAACGTCTTAATAAATTTAACTGTGTAAATTAACAACTAATCAGTATTTTGCGCGTAGAAATTTGTTTCACGATTATCTAAACTCGGCTTCTCATTAATAACTTAGAAACTTCTTAAACTAAGCAGCCAATGTAATTAAAAAGCATTAATCCTTTCGTAACGGCATGAGGAACACCTGACAACTCATTCATTATACGAACTTCTCAGTTGATTATTCTAGAGGTCGTTGCCAGCAAAATTTCCTTACACTACAAACAAACTTCAGAATCAGCATTTTATTGCTTAAAAAAACCAATACGCCAAAACAAATATTTTCTAAGTGCAAGTGTTCTTAATTTAGTACACATAACCTACTAAAATTCTTTTTTAAATAAACTATTATTTAAAAAAAATTAAATCTAATAAATTCCTCTTAGACCAAAACATTTCATTAAAGTTCAAAGGCCTCGCGTAAAAAAAATGTCCTACACCGTGTAACCTGAAATTACAGGTATCGTATGTAAAAATAATGCTTTCGTAATCAAATTGCTGGCCTGTTGATTGAACAAGTAAGTGATTTGTCTTTGTTAAAAAATAGAAATAAATTTTGAATAAATTAGAACTAATTAATTAAGCTCAGTGAAGTAAATCATATAAAATATAGTTCAGTATGAAGGATATTATTTTTATTCAGCAACTCGTTGTCCCTGTACCGTTACAGCTCTTTTTAAAATAATATTTAATTTTTGCTTTTGAATTAATATAACTAGATCATAAAACTTGATATAATATTTGTATTCCTGTGTAGTATAAATTTTTTTTGTTTTTTGTTTATTTTTTTAAGCTTAATGCAGAAATTGACAAACAAATAATAATATTGCGGAAATACACAAAGAAAAAAAAAAGTTAACGCCTTTTAACAACTCAAATAGGATTTTAACCTAATTTCATGTCATGGGAGCAATGTTTTCTTCCACGTTTTAATCCCAGAAAATTTGTAATATTTAAATAATGTAAAAAAAAAATTAATGCAAACATTGAACCAAAAATAAAAATTATCAACAGTTTCTAGAAAGTAATTGTTAGATGACAAGTCAAAAAATAGGCCAGGGCAATGAAATGTGCAATTAATAACGAGGAGATAAGGTATTTAAAAGTAATTTGATATCATATAAATAATGGAAAAAAATCAGATTATTATTAAGTTGAGAGAAGGATTTGTTGAATGTTAAGCAAATTATGTTAATAATAACTCAGTTCATGACATTGAGAACTACAATTCTTGAATAGTAATAGAAATTCAATTAAAGGAGAATGTTTTACCTAAATAAGGAATCTGTGAAACTATAGGTGATCTCGCAGCATGAATCTCTATTGTAATGAATGGGGTCCTGATCTAAATGCAATTTTACCTTGACCAATTAACTCAGAACACCTGCGTGTATTGTATTGTACTATAGATAGCGAAAGTGATGAGGTTAAAAAGAACTTTAAAATTTTAGAAATCGGCGTTATATTTATGCAATTCTTTGGGACCACCCATCGCGAAGGTTTTTGAACTGTGGCATCTTTTGGCAAAGAATTTATTTCCTATTTTATAATTTGAGAGACAAAGAGGTAATGACAGTCAATTGGATGTAATCTCCGCAAAATTTATAGACAATAATAAGTTCAAATTAAGCAATTTGATTTATTGTTGTAAAATACACAATCTCAACTAAACCTGTTTATTTTATAACGTAGGGTTAAAAAAATTACAGTAAATGGTTGAAACCTATTTCTGCAATTAAAAGAGAAAAAAAACTATTGAGTTAGAATTTTTCTACCGGAAATTGTTTAACTTCTTCACCTGTCGTTTAGGTAGTAATTTGATGGGTCAGTAATAATCAGTAGACCGTAAAACACTGTGGTCAAGGAAATATTTTGACCATGGCATTGAAATCTTAATTAACCTAAATGATATAAATGGGGTAGTTAAAAAAAAGACATGCGCAGGGCTGTAATTGGAATAATGGCAGAATGGTCACTGAATTACAAGGAAAATCAAGAGTTGGATATTTTTTTATTTGGAAGTCAGTTTTTTTGTAAGACTGCAAAGGCAGCTGTTATTAAATTAAATCAGTTTTTTTCTAACCAGCCGACATTGTTACGATTTTTTAAAATTAAACCGTGACACCAAGGACTTTATTATCCAGGTGAAACTAATATTTTAAATTTTTCTTCTTAAGGCTTGATTTTAAATTTCGCGCGTTTTCTTTATCAAAGAAATGACAACGGCCTCTAGTTGCAAGGACAATAAATAGGATAATTGACGAAACGTTTTCATAATTTTATCATGAGAAAATGTTTAATTTCATTTCAAGGTACTAATTTTCACATGCTCACAATAGAAACAATTAGATGAGAAGTGTATAAATTGTAATTATTTAATTGATCGCCACTTTGCTGACATCTAGTGACTTGATTTGTCAATCTCTCAGTATTAATATTATTTTCAGTAGAGTGATTTTCAGAGTGATTTTTTCGGATTTTCTTTAAGCACAGGAAATTATTTCTGGATTTGTTATTTCATTACTGATTTACTACTACAAAAAATATTTACCTATTTTTAAGCATTTAAATGATTAAAATAATTGCTTTATGAATAGGAGTTTAAAATTTTAAAACTGTGCTACTGAGGCGCCATCTTGAGTTTAGTAAAATCAACACGTAATAACAATTTAATTTGCCGGCACCGGTAGACCAGTGGTTAGCATGGCCACTTCTGGGCCAAGAGTTCCAGGTTCAAACCTGGCTGAGGTTGGTAATTTTTCTGGTTGAGGAAAATCGAGTGGCATTTCTTCGGAGGGGAATTTAAGCAGTTGGTTCTGTGTTTGGAAGATTTTCCTGCACGTAAAAGATCCCCAAAGTGGCAAAATTTCCAGGAGGAGTACTCGGGTCCCTGGCGTTGGTGTTTAGCTTTTGTAGTAGATATTAGGCTGACGTTAAATAAGATACCTATCTACCTACTCATAATAATCCAATTAAAATTTAATATCTAAATGATTTCATTATTTTATATCTAAAGGTTGCCAATTTGGTAAATTTGGCAACAGCGAATTACCTAAATAGAAAAAGCATCCATGATAGTTAAAATGTCACCTGACACGGGTCAGTAATATTATTAGCATTAGACTGGAAATTTGTGACTTTGCCAGATTTTATTTAAGTATTAAGATTCTAACAAATCAATTCGTTACTTGGAAATATTTCATTTTTATGCTTAAATTTACACCTTGCGTTCATTCATATTTAAGTGTTGTTCATCTTGCGCAACTAAAGTTTCGTGCAATGCACTATTTATTGTGTTTACAGATTTCTTTTCTCATGAAAATTGAATAAGCTCGACCAAGTTCTTTTGTTTGAGAAGATCTGGTGAGCAGTGCATAAAACCTTTACTTAAAAATATTACAATTGAAAGGGGAAATGTTTGTGTTTATAATTAACATAAAAACTAAGAAACTACTTTTTGTATGTCATATTAATTTTTCAATAAAGAACGAATGCAATGAGTATAAATACAAAA
This sequence comes from Stenotaenia linearis, assembly GCA_034700445.1. Taxonomy (NCBI): domain Eukaryota; kingdom Metazoa; phylum Arthropoda; class Chilopoda; order Geophilomorpha; family Geophilidae; genus Stenotaenia; species Stenotaenia linearis. The sequence goes on from JAQIXT010000121.1 coordinate 7,836, forward strand.
TTGTTTATGCCTTTACTATCAATATTCTTAGTTCGGCATAAAGAAATGCTAAGAATGTTTTCTTTTCAAATAAAGAGAAAAGCCATTATCTACCATTATCCTTAGCAAGGAATGATTCATTATTTTACTCTGCTTTGCTCTTAAAAAAACTACAATACCATTTTCTCAAAAGTTGCAAAAATACAGATGCAAAACTTTTCCTCTTCAATTCCTGCAATTATGTTGTACTGAATAATTCGCAGTAATAAATATTTATAGCATTCACATTAGCAGTTTACCAATCATATTTCTTATTTATAATAATTACAATATTCGTAGAAAAATCGTAATCACTTTATAAGCGACATCAATCAAAGGATTATTGCAAAATACGGTAAGTAAATATTGCTTTGTGAAAGCAGATAGCCTTCCTCCTTTTTATACATACTTCTTTCCATACTGAAAGGACTACGATTTGTACAAAATATATTACACTGCTGATTCATTTAGCAATGACACTATCTATAGAAAACCTATTACTCAATTTTCGCAATGCATTGATCAGTGTAATTTTTTCCTCGTGACAATGCATAATGTTGACGAAATTACCTTGATTCTTTGAACTACATTTTGTATGCAAGGGAAAAGGAAATGACTGACATTTGTTGACTGTTCACAATCATCACCTTGTTTATTTTTTCCTCATTCATCAGAACTGAATCATTGTACATGAAGGGTATTTATAATAGGTAAGCACATCGAAATGTACATTTAGTAAACCGAACTTGCAATGGGATCCACGATTCTGGTTATTGCTGTTTTCTTGTTTTCAGCCTATGTGAGTTACACGAATTGAGTTTTTAAAAGTGTCATGACTATAATACCTATTAGGTGAGTAATGCCCATTGGCATCGGTTTCCTCGTCCTGACTTTTTGAGAAAAGAATGTGAGCAGGCGACTAATAACGATACAGCTCAGGTAAGGTTGCAAGAAGTTTGGAAAGTGGAATACGATTCAATGGTTGCGTTTGCACTTTGTAGGCAAACAGTTGCGTTCGATGTTTCAATGAATCCCGAATTGAACCGACACCCCAGGAAGACGAGCTAGAAAGTGAGCCTGAAGATCGTTTCGGCAGACATCCAAGACCAGGGGTGAGTTTAATTTTTAACGTATTTTATTTTTAAAGCAAATATCTATCAATTTTTTTTTAGTTTGGTTTTGGGCTCAATCGACTTAATTTCAATGCAACCAAACTGGACGAATGTGTAAGAACTTACTTGGGAGCAAACGTAAGCGCTACGGATTTAGATAAAGTTTTGCAATTTATAAAGTTTGATCAATTTTTTTAAAATTTAGTACGCTGATTGCAATATTTCACCTAATCAAAATGCTACCAAAATTGAATCTTTGAGAATTTTACAATGCGTTCAGCACCGATTTTCCGAGATCATTGTAAGTAACAAAAAGATGTGCATAAAACGATATTAGAAATTTAAATCAAACCTTTTTTAAACTTAAGGGCCGCCAATGTGCTAGTGAAGTAAAGAATGACGATTTGCAAGAATTTTTCACTTGCCAGCGTGATGGATTTTTCAAAGGCTGAAACAATGAAGAATTAATGTAAAGACCTTAGTCAATAAAATAAATAGTTGCATAATTAAATGATCATTAATTGCTCAGAATTCACTTACACATAACACATTATACACCTAACCTAATATAGTAATAAGTAATGTAGATTTTTTGTTAAAAACTAAAATGAGGTTCGAGATTAACGAAGGCAGCGCTCTCTGCTGCTCTGATTCAAGATGGAAGCGAGGAGGGAGGATTTCACATATTCGTGTTTATTTTATTATTTCGATAGTTTTTGATTGACAGCTTCAAACTGTAAGTGGAAATTCGCGTTATTTGTACAACTAATTTAGTTAAATAACTATTTTTTTAAGGCAAGCACCGAAGATGTATTTTGTTTGGTTCTTTTCGTGAATAGGCCTAAAAACATACTAACTAGCCATAACAAGGAAGAAGATTGCAGTTAGCCTTAAACTCATCATAAACCAGAACGGAGGTGAGGATGTTATCAACAACACAGTAATGTTCGTAATAGGCGAGGATGTCATCAACGAGACCGTAATGTTCGTAATGTGCGAGGATGTCATCAACAACACTGTAACGTTCGTAATAGACGAGTATCTTATGAAGTGCAAGACTAGTTAATTACAGGTAAGTTTTTAATTGTTTTTTCTCTTGATTGTGATAATTGTGAGGTACATTTTTATTATGCGTGAAGTTTGAAAGAATTCACAATGAATAATAAATTTTATTGGTAATCATGATGTGCAATACAGAAAGGAACAAATAACTTAAAAATCCGTAATTAAGTATGAGTCACAGCATTTTAAACTCGGGCGTTTGTATTGAAAACTTTGGTTTCATTTGTAGCGCAAATAATGTCATTTCAAATCTGATATTGAATATGTAAATGAGATGGCATATTTACAATTTGTAAAAATATAAGTGACTAGACTATTTCTTAATTTGGAAATAACCCAGCATGAAATTAGTACTATGTTCTTATGTTTTCATTAATCCAGCGTAGAAATGGCGTTACCCTTGCGTACAATCCCGGCAAAGACGGTCTAGCGCACCCTAGTCCTGATGTCACAATGCCAATTACTTTGTAGACATTACCTTCTTTTATTATTAAGGGGCCACCTGAATCTCCCTATTTTAGTGTAAAGAATTACAATTAGATAGATAAATATGAAGTTTGATTAACGGTTCCTACCTCGCAAGAATCTTTACCACCTTCTTTATAACCAGCGCATAACTGCACTGGCTGAATTTGTAAGGGATAATTTGCTTCTCTGTACCAAATAGAGCACATTCGGTTGTCAAGAACTTTGACAGTAAGTTTTTGCATGGAATTTGGCTTATCTCCATCTATTCAAGGAAAGTTTTTCAAGTTAAATTCTGTCAAAGAGGAAGAAAAGTTTTTATACGAGTACAGTTATCTCTAACTGCCTCTATTCAGCCCCCATTTACTAGTAATATACAACGTCATAGTAAATAATGTTAGAATAATGGAAAGAAATTTTTCATCATTAATCATCTTAATTAAGATAATCAGTAATCAATTAGTCATTGCATCAGTTTTTGTGATTATTATTTTTTCGACAGAAATGTAAATAGAGAATGACTTGCTATAAAGACGTAGAAATGACTAAGCCATTTACATGATGTTAGGGTTTGAGAAATGTCATATTTTAGATTAATGTTTTTGGTTTAAAGTTTAAACAAACATTTTATCCCCAATTAGATATTTAGTTTCTATAAGTATACCTAACCTTGAATTTGTGATTAGACTCAGCAACTTTTTTTCTTTTCTCAAATTATTTCCTTTTAATTTTATGTACTAAACGCTTCAAAGCACAATTTTTAATTTCAAAATGATTACCTTTTGGTTTCTCGTTCATCAATCCCCAACCAGTTACAATTGCCTCTCGTCCAGCATATAATTCGTCTTCATCCTGGGGTAAACAAACTGGTAATGAGAACCTACTGATTTTAACTGGTTCTTTTAATTTCAGTAGTGCTATGTCATTAACGAAATTGTGAATCTTGAACTGGGGATGGAGTATTATTTTATCAACGGTGTAACTGGTCCGTGACTTCATCTCGTCAATGTTGTTGACTCCAACTTGTACAGAAACTTCAGTTAATTTATTCATAATCCTAGAATGCAGAATTCAAAGTGAAGAGAAAATATGTATAAATTTTTTATGATGATCACCTGTAAAAGCAGTGAGTTGCAGTCAGTATCCATTGTTTTGATATTAACGCTCCTCCGCAGAAGTGTTGATTTCTGAAATGAATTGAAACCTGGAAAGAAAATTTTGAGATATAATTTTTTTATTTTATTCTTGACATAACTTTACCATCCATGGGAATTCTCCAGAAGCAGCATCACTTCCTCCTACAATTCTTGAATGTCCAATCAATGATTTGCCACATTCTACATCTAAATGTTGAATAAAGGAAGACTATTGCCGCTTTTGTTTACCTACTTCCATTTTACAATAGAACAATGATTTGTTTTGACTTATGTTAATGTAGTAATGGAGTATCAAAGAAATAAGTTGCTGCGAAGTACTGTTTAATTGTTGTGTGTATTTAAAATGATCAATTAACCGTTTGACTTGTGTCACTGACCGTGTAAACCTACATTATTGTTTTGCAAGTCATACATAATGTACTGACAAACGTGAATAACTAAAGGATTTTAAGTTTCGTATTTGATTTTTGCATTGCCCTGATCCCAATTTTTGAAAAAATGGGTTTGTTTTCAAAATACTGACCTTGACAAGTGAAATTTAGGAAGGTCGTACATAATTGAAGGCTCACTGACCTGAATTATATTTTTTAACCTAGGGAAAAAATGTTTCATAATACTGGGATCATTGAACTTAAGCAGATGAGGGTCTGGAAAATGTCTGGGATAAAATAAATATTTGGGGTTTTAAAAATTTATTTAACTTCTACTTTTTAATTCAGTGGATAAATTATACAATGCGAATCTTATTTTTGTTTATTAAATTGTGGAAGGGTAAGCTAAAATTATTTTGATTTTTGGGTTAAGTGTACGAGTCTTTTTCTTTTCTTTATGAATTTTTGTTTTGAATTTTGATAATTTTTTTAAAATTCGAAGGATTTTGGTTTAAATTTTTCCTTAACTTAGAATAAATATTATGCATTTCTTTCTATAGCAGTTTAGTTTGAAATTATGTAGTAAGCGACCAAAGTAAGCATTAAACTGAAGGAAAAATAATGCTAGTTTAATTTTTACTACATCAAATGATTGAATTGAGATGTAATTTGTTTCTGTAGCAGTTTAGTTTGCAGTTATTATAGAAAGTGATAAAAATAAACGTTAAACTGAAGGAAAACTAATGTCAGTTTAATTTTTACTCATTTAATGATTGAATTGAGATATAATTTATTTGACTGCTTTCTTATGAAAATTAGTGATCACTATCCCTCTTAACAGACCTCTTATAATATTTCTTGCAAGCACATAAAACTGCTAGGTTTTTAACAAAAGAATTCATAGCCTAACTAGTGTATTAAATTCCCTATTAGTTCTACTCTTAATGACAACTGATGACTCAGAAGCTCTTTTCTATGTCACAAAGACAATTTAAATTTTTTAAATGAATTAAAGTTAAAAAATTAAACAACAACTATCATCAATCCATCACCAATTACATAATTACAACCAAAAATTAATTTGAATTATAATCATTAACAAAATTAATATCTACAAAAAATAATAAGTAAACACTAACCTCCAGATTGAGATGAATCAGCCGGCTTCCCAATATACGCTAAGAAATGCAGCAGCATAGGAGTATACCTGTACGGATATATATACATAGTAATCTACTTAAGCGACAGATATATGAAAAAACTTTTTCCTCGTCTGAAATAGAGCTAAAACTAATGCACTTTCTCTATGCTGGCTTATTTTAAAGCTTTGCTAGGTATTTTGTCCTACTGACATACATTGCTCGGTAGACAGTGAAAGTGAAGTCAGGATGAGAGCGGTATTTATTTTCAAATTTTTTTTTTGGTTGTTTCAAGGTTATAAGGGAAGTGAAATTATTTTTTTTTTTACTTTTGGATTGGGATTAACGGCCCCATGCAAAGAAAAAAATAGTTTGACCAGTGGAAAGTTTTTATTCAAACTGGTAGGTCAAGTTTAGGGCAGTGATTGATTCTTTGTTTGGAAATATATGTTAATTTATTATTGTGATGAAATAAATTATTTCGAGATAAGTTGGTTAGTTGAAATGTCATTATTGCCACATTTAATGTAAAATTGAAGAAATTTTGCATCATTCGGGACATCAATTTTGAGTGACATCATGCGAACCATTTTTAATGCGTAAATGAACCTTGAAACCCCAAATGGGTCAATGATGTAGGTCGCTGTCAGCAAGTCAGGGACTCAAAATTATGAAATTGATGTAAAAGTTTTATTGCAATTACATCATAATGTGCGTAATTTTGTTTCGATGGATTATTTGGAATTGATGATGTAGTGTTCGGTGCAGAAGTTAATTTGCAATATTAAGAACAGGATGTTTTGTGGAGAAGTTAGTGGTGCAATCAGAGTTCTAGTTTCGGAAGTGATGTAGACTATTGATGGGCGGTGTACCGAAACGAATTGATGTTTGCTTTTGCATTAACGTTTTGTTTTGTTTAAATTTTTAAATTAGATTTACTAAATTAATGGTGATCGTTATTTATTGAATTGTTTCATTTCGCTTTATCGATCTAAAACTCTAATTTGAATTTATAATGGTTTTATTGTTTACAGAGAAGTTTGTTTAATGAATTGGATTTTTTTCGGATTTTACTCAATTTTTATTTTTTATTCTCAAACAGATTTTTATAAATTCGCTGAAAATCTTAAATTATTGTTGCTTTAAGAGATCTGTGTTTGTGTACGTGAATGTTTAAAATTTTTGAATTTTTGAGAAAAATCTGCTCCATTTAATTACAAAATTAATTAGAATCTGATTTTTACTTTATAATACACAGCAATGACGTGACGCATGGCTGACAATACCAACATTACCTAATATAGGAAAGATTCTTTGGCTATTTTAGTTTTTAAAATTTTATTCTAATTGTAGATAATGGTAATGTAATGGTAATGATAGCTTGCATTTCTCCACACATGAAATAATTTCAATTTTATTTTTGTTTTAGATTTTTAAAAAAGGAAACAGTTTACTTTTATTTTCATTCTCGTAAGAATTGCGAGGAAAATCATTAGCAGTAATCAGGGCAATGCGTACGTTACTTCGAACTTCCTCAATGTTTTCCTTAAAGCTGAACAAATTTTTTTTTTTTTTTTTTTTTTTAAATTTACTCAATTTTACCATTTCAACAAACTTCCGGGGAATCCCCTCCCGCCGAGCTATTCTCCAAAAATCCGAATTTGATAGTTTGAACAATTATTCAATTAATTTCGCACGATTTAAATTATTAAATAGTCGCACCAATTCGTGAGTAAAAAATTGCGAAATCTGAAAGCAGATGGTAGCACTGCATGTTCAAACTCAACCGAGATTCTGCACAGTAGATGGCGCATTGTGAACGGCAGTGCTCGATGTTAAAAATTCATCCATCCATCAAAAGCCAAAACAAATCTGGGCCTTTTAATACTAACTCATCGAAACTGATATTGTATTTTGAAATTGAATTGAATTGAAATTAATATTACTTTCAACTAAACATTGCGCAATCATTTCATTCTCTGAATGGAAAATCCTATTTCAATATTTTTGTTTTATTTGAATAACATTACTGGCATTCTAAGAAGGGCTTCAGGGCGACCGATTCAAAAGCCGTATTTTCATGCATTCTCCTTTTTTCACTTTTCTCTCTTTTTTTAAAGATTTGGAAGAGGCAAACCTCTTCTGTTCGCACGAAACGACCAAATTTCCAGAGTCAGCTCAGAATTTAAGAATAAATCATCATTTCGCTGGTTCGATTTTACATTTGCCAAAACTGAGTTAAAAGCCAACGCCAAGAAGTAGGTCGAAAGAAATCGACTTGTATTTCTCCGAGCATTAACTTACACGGAACTCAGTACGTCATTCAAAACGAGGCAGAAACAAAATGAGAAAAACTTTAGCCCTATATTTTCCTCGATGTTCTCTAAAATGTTATCTGTGTTTAAAGTTAACCTTTATGCTATGACTTGATAAGATCAAATTGACCTGCCAACAAAGTAAATTGTTTCATTAGTCATCAACTACATAAATTCATTAATTTACCTCGTCTTATCGCCTGTTTTGACAGTAATCAGCTGTTGAAAGGTGCGAAATGTATATCGATTGGCGAATGATAAATCATCATCAAACTAGCCTGCAGTTAGACGGCCACTCATCTCGGACAAATAAATAGGCGCGCCAAATATGGGAGAAAATCGTATTGGATATTGTTGACTTGACACGTCGATATTCTGATGACAACTGAGCGAACTTGTCAGTATGGGCTCGTTTTACCAATTTTTATAACCTCCATACTTCGATTTCTAAAATTTATGTTTAAAATTTAGAGGAATATTGGCGACTACTGGAAAATTCAAGGGAATAGTGCGGGATAATTTGGAAATTTTCGAGCTAATTTTCTATCCATTGAACTCAAAATGCAATCTCGCCAAACACAATCTGTGTGAAAAGTAACAAACTCACACTGGCTCGTTTTGTGATGATGTCATTGTTTTAAGTTTCTTTTAAGTTTCTCAATGGTTTCGACACTGTAGGACAATTGTGCGCCATTTTAAATTTCAGACAATGATGTCATGCGTAATTAAATCTGATTAAATATCCTTTATCTGGTAACTCAGCGTGTGGATGTACAGCGCCAAATCAGTTTCGTTTTAATTTATTTCTCCACAACAAATCACGGCAACTTTTTGACATTAATCTGGAATATTTCCCATTGCTGGCTTTCATGTTTCAAAGGGGCAACTCTGATGTAGCATACTTGCAGTTTGTGGTATGTGACTACAATTTCCGGGTCGATTATCGCCATCGGTTACAGGGATTTTGTGTGTAAGTCTTTCATTTAACGAATTAATTATGAAAAAGAATGGTATTTGCTGGCAAACAGGGTAGAATGATTACTTAATCCAGGGTGGATAACTGAGAGGCAAACCGTAAAGACATCTTGAAACGCGTCTTGAAAGGGTCGCTTTAACACTCGCAACTCTACAGCTGTGCCAGAGAGATATCGCACTAGAGACTTTTCTTAAAGACCAACAACTAAAACTTGTATGGACAAGATATAGGACCGGTTGTAAAATCGACAAAGTTCCATTCTATGCACGACTTATCGAAGTACTCCGTCCAAAGTCAGACAACAAAATAATAACATTGGGAAAAGATAGGATAGAATGCGAAAGTGGAGAAAAATAAGTAAAGATTTCAAGTTGCTTTAGCAAGATAAAGCAGAAGTGTTGAAATATCTCTGGGTTTTATATGCACGAAAGATCTTGTCAAGATGGATGACTTAGATTATGTCTCAGTGGGAGTAGAAAAAGTGACGATTTATGAGTGAGAAAGAGCGAGAAAAGCAAAAACAGAATGCAAGCGTAATGCAGATAAACACATGAATGATATTGGAACATAAGATTGAGGCATTGTCATGAATTATTAATAGATGTTAGTTTTTAGTAGAAGTTTTCGAAATTTTGTCGTCGGTTGTGTGACGCTTGATTAATAAAGGACATTTTGTATAAAAATTAATTAACGAGTGAGGTTTTGGGAAAATTAAAAATTCCTACAATGGCCTTGAGTCATTTAATTTCTTATTAATTTATTAGATGTGCGAGATCAGTTGGGTGTTTATCAGCTTGGGTTGGGACCATGACCAGAGTAAGAGTACATATTGACCAATTGAGAATGCCTGGGGTTGAAGTAAGTCTGGGAAGTCTGGGAACTTTAAACGAAGTTTGTTTTGCAAATTGGAAAGTTTTGTTGATGAAAATGTAAATAAAAGGTAAACAAAAGGAATTTAATACCTAATTTGGTATTAGGCTGTAAATTGGCTGCGTTTACACATAAATTGCAACTAAAGTTGGAATTTTCCTGATTTTTTTTTAGGATCAAATTTTGTCTTTAAATTGAAATTTTCGAGGATTCAAATTTCTTTTCTCGAGATTAATTGAGAAATTAAAATCGTTCACAAATAAATCGATTTTTTTCAGTTTAGAATTGTTTTAAAAGCTTTCTCTCATGAAAATTATATAATGCATTTAAATTTTGTTTTCTGTTTGAACTTTACGATTAACTTAGCGTGAAATTTTAATTTTAATGTTTCTTAAACTGTTGTAATGGTTTCGTTACTAATTTATATTTCTTATTAATTTTTAAACAATATCGTGTCGCATCCACTGATATCCTTCCTTTATGATCTGAAGAGATTACTCTCTCAACTAACTTCTAAATTTACTTCGAGTAGCTGAGCTTTAATCTTAATAAAATTTAAATACAATCTTTCGCATCGGGTAAATATCGTAATTTGCCTAATGTGATTTGCTTTTTATACGTAAGACGTTCTAAACTTTGCATTCATTTGTGATCTTTCTATAATGGATATGGCTGATGATTTAGCCAGCGAGGAAAGAATATTATTCTAGTATTGGAAAAATGGAAATCGGAATGCAAGTGTAACTGCAATATATACAAAAGAAAAAAACGAGTCGTACAAGATTGCTTTTTGTCATCATTGATGCACTAAATTTAAATTCTGCAGTTGACATGATGCGGGTTTCTAGCGTGGAATATAGGTTGCCCTTTTTGATCGGATTTTGCATTTTTATATTGTTATATAACAGTTTTTGACATCCATTAATTGGAAACTCTGGTAGGAAGTTTAATGTTGGCGCATGCAGTGCATTTTAAAATCGAGTTTTATTATTAACGAGAAGAGCTTTTGTTCTCAACTCCATTTTATCTCGCGTTTGGGGTTACAACAGCTTAAAGATTGTTGGTTAAAATAAAGAGGGTGTGCTTGGAGATGTGAGCAACCCTTTAACTGTTGAATTTAATAATAAGAAACAAGAATTATTAAATTATATGGAATAAATTGACAGTTGACAGTTGAAGTGATGTTGGGTGACCTGGGTTAACTGTCATGGTTGCGATGATCATCCAGAAGAAAAATATCAAGTAGAAATAGAACCCTATAGGTTTCTGAAATAACGCTATTGTTTTTTTTTATTTTGTTTTTTTGGGGGGGGAATTTTAGATGGGGACGTTTGCCAATGTGGTGGTGTTCGGTTCGTATGGTTTCCTTTATTGACTCAATTTCTGCATCATTTTTGTGGCTATGATTTCCTTTTGATGGGCAGTATGAGGTTTATTGGATTTGAGTTATTGACTCCAGCATTATAAGTATCTTGCGGAAACTTTGTTTGTTTAGGGGCGAGTGTATTTGGTTTCGGTATACAGCCTTTGTTTGACTCTTATATACCAGACCATGTCAATACGTCTTGCACATTTTATAAGAGTTCTTCTGACAGCAAAATAAGAAATAAAATTTTGAAGGGTCGGGTATTTCAAGCAATATTGAACAATAGAGTTTGCGAAAAACAAAACTTATGTCTTGTAACTTAAAAATTCCGTGTTAATTATTAACTTGCTTATTGAGTTGAGTATTTTTAATTTAAATCTAAAAGTAAAGTTTGTTACATACGGTTTGTATAGATTTATTTCTTTAACTTAATTTGCTGAATCAACAGCAAAAAGCTCCCTACAAACACTGATAAAATGAAAGGAGAAAAAGGGCAAATTCTGCATATTTACTGATTCCACTGATAGACACGCAACTGTATAGTAAAAACGTTTTCTTTTCTCTTCTTTCTCTTTGCTTGAATGTGCAAAAAAAATGTGATTTGTTTTTCCCCGCGCTGATACTGCACCATCAGAAATATCACACCCTAATAAAACCTAGTCATCGCACACTTGCAAGTGGCATTTTACTTGCAAACTGGCGAATAAATGATGCGAAAAAATTACAACCGACTGATATAGTTATAAAAATAAGCTGCAGCTGAAACAAAAATCGGAGAAGAAAAAGGCAGAAAAGTTGCAAATTTCGAGATAAACTGATTTTTTACTGCGGACGACAATTTCTTTATAACAGTCTTTTTTGACTGAAATATAATTGGATCGCAAAACTCATTAAGTTTTTTTCCCCTCATCAATTACAAAAATTGTCAATTGCAGTGGACAGAAAAAAGCATCTTTTCATCGGTTGTATTTCGCTGCTGCGTGCAAGTTGGAGAGCGAAGATACACAGCCGACAAAAGCTCAACTCATTTCAAGAAAATCAGTCAAGGGGAAACTATAGGCAGTTTGAGAAGACGAAAAAGGCGTTATTACTTTCACACACACACATTCACCAACATTTGTGAATTGAAAATTTAATTGAATCCAAGGAGAAGGGAAAGAAAAAAGGCAATGCATCGCGTACCCATGATTGAACTTCCCAACTCCTCATCTGTTCTCAGCAGATTCAATCAATTTCGCCACAAACTTAATATCAATGAACTAAAACGTGTAAGAAGAATAAAATCTCCATTCAACAACCGTTTTGTAAACGAATTCGAGTCGCTCGCTATAATGCAAGTCCAGTTCAAATTTCATACATTTATAAGTATTAATAATGATAATATCATAATAGAGACTTGCGGAAGTTTCAATTCAGTAAATTATTTGTTAATCACAATCCGACTCGCTATTAAAATTAAAATGTAAATCAATTTGGAAGTTAAAATTTTAATTTTATAAAATTTATATAATTACTTCAAAAGAGTTTATTTTTATTTGGGTTTTTTTTCCTTGATTATTTTCAGTAATTTTTCGTGATATCGTTAAGATTTAATTTGCAAAAGTGAGACAACATTTATGCTCAACTTCCTCTTCTTTTGTTAAGCTTCTCTACAGGCTTTTTCTATGGTATAATTTTATAATCAAAGAGTGATGAGTTTAGTAATGTTTTACGTCAGTTTGCCACATAATAAATGTTTAAATATACTTAGTAACTGTCACGCTTTTCTATATTTATTGTTTTTAAAAAATAGGTCTGTAAGATTTTAATGTATTGTGGTATGTTGTTGGGAATTTAATGAGATTTGATTGGTCTTTGTAAAAAGCTGGAGCCATCAGTGCTATGGAGTGTTATTTCTCTTGAACTTATCGACTCTTCCTTGAGTCGGCGGTGGACATCAGAGCATCAGGGGATGCAATTGACCACTGCACTTAGGGCTATATTGCATAGTTGAGACATTGGCTTGAGGGATTAACATAGTTCTGCACACTTCTGTTTGAGCTTTGATGCGCCAAACTTTTATACTGTTTACACATAAAATATGCCTTAAATCTCTTTAAAGTTTATCATCTGCAATAAATAGACATTAGAAATTTAAATATATTTCAAAATAATACAGGTGGTATTAAAATAAATGAGAATTTTCTAAGGATTTGCAAATAAATAGAAAAAAAAAGTCTCTGAATGATTCGGTAAAATTTAAAGAGAAGTAAATGTAAGTACTATGAATGAATACAGCTAAATTTCTAATGCCTGCAGAAATGTGCGGCAAGAAACATACAAGCACAAAAAGAAAAAGAAAGTTGTGAAAGAAGTGGAAACGTTAGCAGGAATATGCAACTTAATAATATCCTTGGGCTTGTAATCTTGGCACAAGACATATGAGAAATCGATTTAGGAAGATCTTGCAGCTGAGAAGGAGGGGGAAAAACATTCTTCACTATTTTTTTTCTTTGTGCAGCATAAGTGATTTCTCCCAGTGCATGTTTTTCAACTTTGCTTCTAATGTTGCATGCATGGATAGATGACTCAAAATGTTTGTCAAGCAAAAAGTAGCTCGAGTTAAATTTATTGGAACTCATGTCACCACTTGCTGAGAAACTTGGAAAGCAGGATGATTTAAAAACGATAAAAAATGGTATAAGTTAATCATTTTTTTCGGCCTACTTCGGTAAATGTGAAAGTATTTTTTTTTCACATTTTTTCTCCGGTTTTTTATTTCTCCTTTTGCTCTTTTAACCTTTTTCGTTAAATGTTGAGCACTTAGAAGTAATTTTCTTCTTCTGATGCCAACAAAACATCTAGTGGGGAAAAAATTACTCCTCTTTTCTCAATTCCGAGCTGTGTATTCTGCTCCAGGCTTAAGAGAATAAAGCCTCCACTCACCAATATCATTTGATGGTATTTACAAAACCCGACGCAATTTTCACAGCAAAATTGGCAACAGCTTCCAATGCAATTAGCTTGCAGTTGAAAAATAAACACTGAAAAAAAACCAGAGTTTAATACTTTATTTTTTCAGTAATGAGGATAAGACATTCCAATTTTATCTTTAAAAAAAGATTTTTTTTTTTATTAAGTGAGGTTTCCTTTCAAAATTTGTTATTATATTTGTTTTTTAATTTTGTTACCAATTTCCATTTAAACTAATCCACAATAACTGTAAAAGAAAACGAGTTTTGTGTTAAAGTCTCATTTGTCCAATTGTCTCTCGGTGATAAGCAAGTTCGAGTCCTGTTGCACCCTAGAAAAAATAGGAACATTATCCTTATCGTGAACTGCGTGTGTATACAGTGTACTGGCCACTCGGCTCTTGTAGGATTCAGAGTAAACAACCACATCATCACCAGTTCCAATGCAATCAATATGTTCCACTCTTCTTTGCCCAAACAAAAATAAAAATACAAAACAGTTTTTTTAGTTCAATTTCTAAACCTGAATTTTTTTTCTGTAAGCGTTTAACAGTATAAAAAAAATATTAAATTTCCCTTACAAAGATTTCCCACGGATTCTATAATAGGATTTTTGAATAAAGGAAATAAAGGAAAGTCGATTGTATAAAAGAAAATGGGACATTGATGCATAGAATATGTGACGCTTCTTAAGGAAATTAACAGGAAATGAATAGAGTTAAGAAAGGTCCGGCCCATCTCGACAATATTTCTTGATTCAGCTCCCGTCTACACATCGTTGGGCGAGTGATAAACTTGTCCTTCGTCACCATTGCTGCAGCTACATTACGTGTGCCTCGCTGACCCTTCGTCAATCAAGTGGTATTGGACTTAACTCGAAGCTGCTGGGCTAACCACACCATAATTCTGAGTCGAGATCCATAAAAGCAACATGGAGAGTATCGAAGCTAAGCTGTCCAACCGATGAGAGAGGGTTAGTGAGTTTTTTTATGGGATGGAGAGGAATGTCAATTAAATTAAGTGACTTAATCAAAGCGGAGAAAATGAAAAGCGGATTGATGCTAAGGGAAATATGTTGTTTTATTTAATAGAAAATAAGTTACAACGCTGAATTTGTGCAAAAATGTGAAATTTTAGTAATTAATTAAACGAGATTTCATGATTTTTCGGGATGATTAATACGGAAAAGTTGGGGAAACATGAAATTAATATGGAAAATGTGAAAATAAATTTTAAAAAAATGGAAAACGTGAATAAATCATTGATTTAATGTGAGGAAGCGTGGAAAAATGTAAAAATAAAGTGGGGAAACATGAAAATAACATGGAAAAGCTTGGAAAACGTGTTTATAATATACCTTATTAGACGGACTAATTGGTAATGAAAGCTTATAAAGTCCAACATTGTTTCTTTAACCAAAATATAATTTAAGTTTACTACTGGCTGGACACTGACCAGAATAGTTCCCTACAGAATAACACTTGGCCGGAATTCTTAATTATCTCCTTACAAGTAGGTTTTAGTACACTCCTGAGGTCAAGCAAAGGATTCTAGATTGCACTCACCAACACCTAAACTGCTGTTAAAGGTAAAAAAATGTCAATAAAGAGATCTTTAAAGCCCTCAGGGCACCAAATCTAACACAGCAGAACAACAGAATTTCCTTTTTTCTCTAAAACCAGTTTCGCTTTCTTAATATCATTACCCCAGCCAATTTTCCTATTTAACGATTTCACCCTTTTATCCATCAAACTAACTGCTTATTTTTTTACCTCCTTTCTTGCTTTATTAGCTGCTACTCTTAATTGTGTGCCAATTTGTTCTCCTTTTTTGCCCACTTTTTCTAGAAATACCTTCATCTTGATTTCTTCTTTCTTTTCCTACCTGCTTGTCACTCCTCGCCACTTCATATATATTTCTTTGCGAGTTACCCTCGAAGGAATCGGCAAATCAGATATTCTTTTAAAACATTTCCCTTTTCCATTTGACTCCGGAATGCGTAGTCCCGCACGTCTAATACATCAAGATGACATATTTTTCACCACCCGATTTATTCAGTCGAATATAATTTATTCCAGTCAACACTTGGAAATCAAAAAAGTCGATTAAGCTCGATGCAAGTAATTTATATTGGATTAGTCGGGGAAGAATGGAATTTCGCAAAAGTTATTTTAAGTCGCAGTGCAACTAGATGTGTTATATAAGTTGTTGAAAAAATTGGCAAAAACCATTTTATTTTTTTTCCTCTCTGGCGTTCTGTTTTGTATTCTAAGTCCATGTTCACTTCTATTGTGAAATGCTGGAAGGAAGATGCTGACAGAACGGAGCTGCCAATTGCTTTTCGCCCTGCTGAAACGGATAGCTCTTGACAAATTAGCGAACTGCCTCCAATCTTGACGAAATATATCGATCCAACCGAGGGCCTCTTCTAGACCTTGTGCCCTTAGATAGAACAAGAGGTTTTCTGTTCAGATTTTGAAGTTGTGCAACTTGTTCAGAAACTTCATATATTGTTCGGTTTGAGATTCGAGCGAAATCAATTTTTATTTGCAATTATTTTAATGTTTCGGAGCTAAATAAAGTTTTAAAAGACAATTTTCTAATTAAATTTTTGGCAGGTTAGTTTAGGAATTTAAATTTTGTAACAAAGTCTTATAAAATGTATGCTAAACTAATAATACAGAATAATCAAATAGAAATTCTTTATTTTAAAAGTTTAATCAATGGGAATACCTTTTTTTAAAAAAAATGTTTAACTCTGTTGCAAAAAACATTAGCTACCTATTTCCTTTTCCCAGCAGTTAGAATATAAATAATAAACATGGCGATTTTTATATGCAACATGAAAATAACCATAAATATTTAATAAATTTAAAGTTTTGCTGGAAATTATTTAAAATGGTAATGAGACAAAAAAGAAAAGTTAATTACACATTTGAAATTGAATGCTCTGATTAATTATGGAAATTATTCAACCAATTTGACCCCTGATATAAATTGAAGTGACCTATTAAGCATTGGTTATTTTTAGTTGCATTCTGGTGGAAAAACTTCCTTTGCATTTAATGAGCAATTGGCTTGTTTCGCTTTTTCAATCAAATTTGATCGAATTTCAATTTAAACCTAACTTTTGCAACCAAGACACGGAAGAGGACACAACTTTCCAACTTTGATAAATTATTTGTTTCTCAAAACAATCAGACGCATAATTATAGAAGCAATGATTCGAGATATCTGAGAAATGATGATATATGAATGTCGGGTGAAGCAGCAATTGACAGTGAATAAATCAAAGTTAATGTAACGGGTAAATCATATTTGATGAGCTTTCACACACGTGCTGACAAACTGCTCTTTTATTTCAGCGGGAACCAATTCACATTGGCACATGAAATCAAAACTATCACGTGGAAGAAAAAAATGCAATCGAACTTACAAAGCAGTCGGCATTATTACTGAATCAATTTTCGTTGCTTGTCATATGCCTAAACTGACTTTGAAATTGACAAATAGCATCAATTGTAAACCTTAAATCAACTCGGCTTTGTCGTAATTCATCTCCATTTTTAAATTATTAAAAGCACTAATGCAGCTTGGTCTAAGATGCATTATCCATCATTTTCGAAGCAAAGTTCAAATCACTAGGAAAACATTTGTTGCGCAAAGTACTTCTCGTTTGTTTGATGGAAATTTTGGAGGTAATTCTTTTTTGATTTGGGTCGGAATTGTAGTGTGTGGAATGAGTGTATTGGTTCCGAGGGGCGTTTTATGTTTGGTAATGATGGTTTAGCTAGAAAGGAAGCAAGAATTCTATCTTTGGCAAAAACCTGGAGTTTGCCAGATGCCCATTAAGCTGTCTCGCATTGCTTTGTTTATTGAACCATCATTTTTATTGTGCATCATATTTACCGGTCCACTTAAACCTGATAGTTAGCAGTTAAAATTAAAGTTTAATCGCAGAATTAACCAAAGTTCAACCAAAATTTTATTGCGACACAACAAATCAAAGTTTAATTCGCATTAACGTTTCGCTTAATGTTGATCTCGGCCAGTTAAACTAACTCAGTAACGCAATAATAAACTGCGCAGTTTCTAGACGACTGTTTTCGTCTTTCTTGAAAACGAAACAAAGCTGATGGAGTGTATTTGTGAGTTAAAACTTAATGCTTTAATGTGGTTTGAATTTTTTTCTATTGATTGGCTTTTGCTGTTAATTATTTTCAAGAATTTCGTAATTTACGATACTAATTTTAGGTTATATCTATTGAAGTTGGATTTTATGTTGGGAGTTTATAGCAAAAATATCATTAAAGTTTTTATTGATTTTTTCCTTTGCCCTAGCGAAGGTTGTAGAAAAAGTGGGTTCTCTCCTCTTTTTATTTTTGTTACATTTTCTTTTTTCATGTGCTATTTATCATCATTAAAAATTGGCAAAGAAGGTATAAATTTATTTATATCTTCAGATAGCAGAAAATTGATAAAGAAAAAGTGCTGTCTTACCTCGGAGTAGATTATCTACCGTTAGTTTGATCAGGAAAAGTTAAGTAATTAATCCTATTTTTGATAAAACTGTATCATCGTTAAGGTTTGGAGATAAAAGGAACAGTGATAACTGAAAAGTAAACAATGATGGCAGTGAAGAGTTCCACATTGCAAGGGGCAGCTGTGAAGCAAGTAGGCGGTCAAGAATTGGCCGCAATGTGTCATCGACGTTTAAGTGAGGTTAAACAGTTAATTTTAGCTGTCTTTTGTAGTAATGTGTGCAAGTCTTGTTGTTACAAGCTTACATCTATTTTGACAACAAAGAAATTTTCATAGCAAAATAAGTTCAAGGGTACACTGGATGTAAACACGTTAATAATTCAACCAAAAACTGACGTGAAAACAACTGGAAACTAAATTTAACTACAAAGCAATTGAATTTGCATTTGGAAATACTCAAACCAAAGGGCAAAAACACTTAAAAATAATAATTAGGGAATATTTCTCTAAATAATATCATCACAAAATAACCGTGCAATTGCTTTTAAATTATTCATCGTAAAAGCGTCCTCCAGATTGACTTCACAGAGTTGACCAATGGTTAAAATACAAAATCCCCGTGTCGTGTTATTGCTATCACTAAACCTCGCGCACACAATAATATAATAATTCCTAATAACCATTAAACTAATGCTCGAATATTAACACTATTAAATGGAAAATGGCTTTGAGAACAGTCAATTAAACAGTAATGACCCATTGTGTGATTTCGTAAATCCTTTACGAAAAAAAAATTTCATTGCAGACATCAAAATGAAATTAATCTCAATTTAAAAAAAAATTTATCCTTGTTCACTCGTATGAATTAACACGAACGGATGATTTAATATGAGTCAAGACGTATTCTCGATGCAATACATTGGAAAAATTATTGCCGGCTTTTACAATTACCTTATTAAGCTCGGTTGGTTAAATATGAAATATGCCCATTCTTAATTCCGTATAACGTAATGAAATTTGTTAGCAAATTACATTTAAAAAGCCAATACAACATTTTATAATTACTGCATTCTACGTGAGCACGCTAAGCCCGTCTAGAGTCTTGGAGATTAGGCCTATCTCGAAACAACACTTCCCAGCAATGCTAAAACTTTCTTCCCAACGCTGCACCCTGAAAATCCATTTCGCAGACAGACACCACCTACGGTTGCGCTTTTTTTTGCACTTTTTTTTCATCGCATTCTTATCGAATGTGATAGCGACGACGGTGGGTGAAGAGTGAGAAAAAGAGCGCTACAGGTCGCTAAGCACTCCACTATAGAGAAAGTATATTGAACTGAACGCGCGCACTACCCAAGTTTGCCTGTCAAGTTCACACGACCCAGGTTGAAGCAATCCTCTGTCCATGTCAAAACCGAATGAACGGGGGGAGCTTCTCAAGAAGCCCCTTGGCCGAGCGTTATTACGTCCCTAAGCTCGCACGACGCCGGCTGTCACATCAACTGCAATATTACCCAGACCCAATCTCAGTAGAGCCTTGCAGCACAAAATCGCGTCATTGACTAGAAAATGTCATTTATTTTAAAGAAATTGCTGCCTAACATTTGACGCATCTCGTTAAAAAAAAGCTCATACCTTTTTTAAGAGGGAGGTGTTGGGGGAGAGTGGTCGGGTGCAAAATATTCAATATCTTAAACATAAGCGTCAAATATTGAACGAGATTTTTTACTTTTTGTTACGTGTTTTTTAAAGTATGATTGAAATTTGGAAATAAATGTTAATGGTAAGAAAATAAAAAGTTCGAGTTGCCAACTCAAGTTTTACAATTTGATTTACAGTAGGGAATACCGAATGTCTGAATAATGGATAAACCTACTGCTTGTTTTCCACCAGTTTCTCTTTCAACATGTCTTAACGTTGAATGCAAAAGACGAGACGTAAGAAAAAGAAAACAATTTTTTCGCGTATGAAGAAAAGATGAGTAGGCTGTAGAAACAATTTCTTTTTATACATTACACAGAAAGAGGGCACGTATACAATAAGGTAAAGGTCGAGTCGCAGTGTTTATGTTTACATAGCAAAAAGTAGCATGAAAACTGCAATTGGGAATGCGTACATAAGTGGGTTTAGGAGAGAAATTCAAAGATAAGTGCGACGCATTGCATTGGACTGTTGCGGAAATTGGATTGTCAATCTAATTTTGCAACTAATCCTATTAGCGAAAGCATATTTTATTATTCTCACCGTGGAATTGAGGAAATTCACACCAAACTTTCAATTATTTCCAATTTAATTCTGTTTTAGGTGGCTGTGCTTTTACTATTTCATTGTCGGGTGCATACCTCACGGGCATTAGTCCTTAAACCAATTTTTTGAAGCGAAATTAGTCAAAGAAATTTCTCTTGACAGTTTGTGGGCAAATTTTGATTTTTCTTTTGCAGAATGACAAGTACGAACCTGATGATATATGACTCGTAAATAATTAATGGGCTTTAATTTAAAACGACTTATATAGGTTTCAGTGTGGATTTATAGTGTAGCTTTAATTTTTATCTCGTCATCTCAGTTGGAAAGCGTTCTTCTTAAAACGCGAGTTGAAAACAGCTGAGCACCTTTAATTTAATTAGCAACATCCATGCTGGAATGTCTTGCACTTACAAAGCTATTCTGACACCGTAGTGAAGGCTTTTGTTTAATATATATCAAACTCCCTTTTCAAACGTGGCTTGCCACTGTCTCGCACGAGGTGGAGCCACCTAATATAATGTGTTAACTGATTGAACTAACACGCGCCCCTTTGACGCCCCAATAATTCCTTCGTAAATACAACTAAACTAGCATGCATGAAAAGCGAAAAGATTGTGTCCCGCCCTCTGCGGGTAAATTGCAACAAACTTAGTGTTTTCCCTTGCTTAATAACCAGAAATTCCAGAGTTTTGTTGGGGAATTTAATAAATTGAATACCATAATCTCGGCGTATGATATAAATTATGCGCGCGCGAGTGAAAATTTAGCAAACTTTCAATCTAATGCGAATAAGCCTTGAGCTTATCCATTAGTGGATCATCTTTTGTTTCTTTTGCCGATTAGCATGCAAGAAAAGCAGTAAAAGTTGAAGGAGTTTTTAATTTATGCCAAATAGTCATCTCCAATAATTAGGCCCCTGTGAAATGGCAGCTGGGAAGCCGTAAGATGGGAAGGGAAAAAATTGACACCACAATATTTTACTGGAGACGTGATAATTACTCTCGGTTGAAACCATTTCAACTTTGATTCATGACCGGTTCATGGACTGCGATTCATTTTGTCTTCTTATCTGCATTCATCATCCTTCTGACAACAAGTAAACCGTAAAAGACACCTTTATTTTTATATTTTTAATGCTGTAATTCAAAAAGTGATTTATGGACATCTAATTGTAATCTTGTTTTACTCCAGAACATATTATTGCACTTCATTTTTATTTAACTAAAATATTTTTGCACTGCACGCTTGAAAAACAAAATTAGTTCGTTGTAACGAGGTTATAACGCTGAGTATTTAAAATGAGCATCTACGGAGATTTATTGATTTGGGAGTTTAAACCTTTTCGTTATAACGGGGTTTTAGTTACAAATGAGTTCGTTATAACGGGGTTTGATGGAATTTACGAAAAATTTAATAATTTTTGTATATTTTCCACTCGTGCTCTTAAGAAATTAGCAAATATTTTTTCTTTCCGATAAGATTATTTTCACGACAGGTTTACAACTAAATAACAATCACACTAGAAAAAAGTCTATCGTCAATCACCGGTCTTTAGAAAAATACCTTAAACACCTTTTTTGAAGTGGAAAATTAAGAAAAGTGAGAAAAAAGAGAACAAGAAATCGAAAGAAAAAAGGAGGGGAAAAAATGTTCTCTCGTCCGATTGAGCGCGCCCCGAAAAACCCGTAGTGCTCGCTAATCCTTCTTATCCTGAACCTCTTGTATCAGTTGATCAGATGGCACAAGGCTTAGGGCAGAGCCACTGTAGCACCACGCGTCGTCTTGGAATGGGAAAAAGCCCGTCCATCGTCCGTCGAGTAGAGACGAATTGCGACAGTGAGAAAATCCTAAACAGGCAATGTTGACTAAATGATTGTAAAGCTCACTTTCGGGGCTGTTTGTTACTTCACCAAGAGTTGGAGGCCCTTGCCTTGCCTTCTCACACGAGTGTGTTGGGGCGCATGCGCATTGTAACGATCGATGTGGAAAGGAACACGTAATGAGAGTGGGCTGAAGTGAGAGGAAAGCTTTGCTCACAAGCTCTGCTCTAGCGACACCGAGTGCACCTTCTGTCCCTTATTCCAATATTTCGGTTCTTAAGTGTTTGGACTATTCATCAGGAGAAAAGGGAAAAAAATTATTGAGGTGAAAGTGACTGCCAGTGGATGACCACCACTGACCTATGCTCGGATTCTCACTATGCTGCTGCGAGAGAATGACAGCGAGTTCACACATCATGTACTTATTAGTGGTCCTGATAGCACCTGTTCTGTTGCACGCAGGTAAGAAATTCGTTCGCAACTATGTTCATTAGGTGTTTGTAAATAGACATTAATGTTTTGCGGGTGGAAATTGACGTTTGTTTACTGGTCGAGTTGACTGCGTCGACGCAACTTTTATTTTCCGGGCTTTAAGGGATGTTTTGAGCGACCGGAGAGAATATTTTCAGAGTTTTTGTTAATTGGATTTTATCGTGTTTTGTAGGCTGTTTTTTTTTTTAAAACGATGAGTTATCAGTGGGGAAAATTAACTGGTCTAGTTTGATCCATTTCACACTTGTGTACAAGTACACCTTCGAGGGTTTCCGAAATGCTCGAAGTAACGGTTTAAAATTAAGACACACATGGGAGAATTAAATGTAAGCTTTACCATAATCCCATTTATAAATAAAAATTAATGATATATTGCATTTTTACGGCTTTTCTAGCAGATTTACAACCGTAAAAGTTTCAGTTTTTGAACTTTAAAATGGAATTTAAAAGTATTTTTTTGTGTTTAGAAAAGCATTTTAAGTTTTAACGGTTAAAGTTTCGTCTTAGGAATCTCGGCGCAACTTTGTATATAAAAAAACATTTCTTTTCATAAAAATAGAAGATTTGAATAACCTAATGACTTTGTATATGTATAAACATGCACATATGTTGGAGAATAACAGAGTAAAAGCAAACTTTGAAAAGTTTATGAAGAATAGGGCTTTAAATCAACATTGATTTTCTTGGAAGATATCCATGCATTTATTCGGTTTTAAAAGGAAAAATTTTTCATTCGGTATTCATCCATTGTCATCAATTGACACAATCTTGATTATCAAGATGACGTGGGTTTTGTAAAACAGTGAATATCCATCGCGGTACGGTTTAGTTAGGTTAGTGCGAACTGTTTATCGGTGCAAGAAGGCTTAAGTGGTTGGGTTTGGTTTAAGCTGCAATTGGGTGAGCGGTTTTTGTTGATCCATCGGTTTCCATTTATTTCTTTGGGATCTTAGAAATTTATATGGAGCTTTATAAATGTCGATCTATTGAAAAGTGATATCTTCTCTCTTTCTTTTTATAGCTCATTTTAATAGTTAATTTCTTTAGCGTTGAACAAATTAACATTAATAATGAATCATAATCTAATGGTAAATTGAAATGCAGAGAAGCACAGGGGTTGCTTTTACTAACGAGGGAGCCAGTGAATAGGATGTAGATTTAGCAAAAAATTTTGAATGAAGGAATATCGTTCTTTTCCGTTAAAATTTAAGTCTTGATAGGATGAAAAGAGGTGTCCCTTTAATAAATCGCAATTTACGCATGTAAATTTCGAGACAGGCACTTAATTTTTTACTCCTTTAATTTTTTAAAGGAAAGGTTGTAATCGATTTCCATTGACATCCAGAGGTGGGAGCACTAAAATGGGAGGATTAAAAAATTTAAATAGCGAAACCAGATTCAAGAAGCGTGAATTCGACATGGCGGTTTACTTTCACCAGTTTAAATCTCGTATATAATCCCGAATTAATTTTACAGTGCATTCCCCGTTAAAAATATTTTGGCCGAAATTCAGTGCTTTAATACATTATCTTGCATTTAAAATTCATGTATTTACATTTTGTCGAATATGCACTTTGCGAAGAAAGTGAATTGAATGTTATGTGACATATTGAACATCCTAAACTTAGTCGAGAAGAAGAGAAGTAAAGCAGAGGGACGCAACAGACTGTCTTTCTTTTTAAAAACTTGGCTTTCCAATTCGAGAAAGTTAAATTTTCAGAATGCACGAATTGTCATCAAGTGGATCTGTCATCGCGTAAATTTGATTTACGTTACGGCCGGGATTTTCTTGTATTTATTATTAACGGTTTATTATATTATGTAGCATGTGGTCAGTCGCCTGCATCCAGTGTTCTGATAAATTATTAACATTATTAAGCACATTATGTTAATACGTAAACCCAAGAAAGAACACGGTTTGAGATAAGAGTGGGTCTGTGTGATGCTTACCGTACATGACACACTTATAAATATAAATTAGATCCATATGTATGTCATAAATAATACATAAAGGATACAGACGAATTTTCAAATTGATGTTTCAATTTAAAAAATGAAATATTCTTTGGCAACGTACTGATGTATGATTTATTAAGTATTTATGAGAACGTAACTCGGTTTAACGTCTTATGCGCTTTATGAAAATAAATTCACACATACAAATTTACTTTTTACATTTTTATTCTTTAACTCATTTTATTTGACTTTTAAGAAGGTCAACCGTGAAAGAAAAAAGGATGGTTACATTTCACAATGATAAGAGCTGCTTATTCCCGTATGAAAAGTCGACTAATAATTCTTCTTGCAACTTTCCGTATGGATTTTTTTCTTTTTTCTCTTTTTCGAAGGTTACCTTTGGTGCAAGCAAACCAAGTGATTAATGCATCCTATTAACATCCCTTGGGAATGCCGTTTTTCACTTCTACTCTGCTCAAGAAATGTGGTGCTCCAAAACCTATTACCACAAGTAAATTAGTCGTCTGATTTGAATTTCCAAGTGTTTCAAAAGTATCAAATCATGAAAATATGCAGTATCTGCAATTACGGATTAAATAAGTCGGGAAATTGTGATTCTAACGACTGGAGAGAGAGGACAAAGGGAAAGTTTAGTGAGTTTTATAAGAATTTATGGGTTTTCGTGTGGAAAGTAATGGAAATTATGATACGATGTGCAGTCTTAATTGCGGATTCTTGGGGTGAAGTAAAATGAAGGATGTTAGCAAACAAAAGAATGACTTGTGATTTAAATAAATTACAAGTTAATTACGAATGTGAATTGCAATTGCCGAGTTGGGTATTGCTATTCACTCTTCAATGCTCGCTACAAGAGTCAGCTTTGACCAATCGCCTGTGAAATCAGTTTTCACTCGTAATAGACTGGAAATTTTAGCTCACTTGTTGGCGTAACACTGCAAGAAAAATTAGATTTACAAAAATTTACAATGATTAAATTTATTCCAAACATTTAATAAACACTTTACAAAATTTACCGGAAAGCGTTCGTTTAAAACCGTAAATGTAACGAAAATTATTATAAAATTTTGCAAATTTAATTTTTCTTGATTGCAAGATAAAGCGAAGTTTATATATTATTCGCAAGTACTAGTTTGCTTCGTCACATTCCAGAAATAACTTTTAGATGAATCTGCTGAGAAGTTCAAACGAAATTACTATCTTTCAACAAATGTTTACTAATTTATGAATTACTTTACGGCGCTTTGCACAGAAACATAAGCTGATTAATAATATACGATAGCTGAGGAAACTTAGAAAACTTCTGCTTTAACTAGTTGAATCTCTGCGCAATTGTAAATAAAGGTCGAATGAGAATTGTAAATGCGTCACCACAAAATTAGTTCTTTAACAGTTTGATTGATTAATTCGGGGAGTCGAGGACCAAAATTGAATAATTGCGAATTCGCTCAACCGAACTTTATTGCGACGTTTTACAACGTTTTAAATTACATGTGATGCACCTAATACACGTTTTACTATTGTTTTATGTATCATATCGTGTCTAAATCACTTTAAACACATCCAATTATCTTATATCAATACAAGACGGATAGATAAACGAAAATGAAATTCCTAATGCAGCTTCGCCTACAATGCTTAATCACACATAAAAATTTAATTATAATAAGAAATTGTGGAATGATTGAATTAAAATGCAAAATATTTGCTTTAAAATGTGCGATTTTGAGCAGAAATCGGTTTAATTCGGTTATGCGTTTGCCAATCTTATTTTAATAACAACATTTGTCAGAACGACTTGTTCATTCCATCAACTTCCCCGTTCCTTTGTTTTTATAGTCATCACCAAGTTTTATGAATAATGCATTTCTCATGTTCGTATTGTGGATCTATCAATCTCATTTGTCTTTCGTCAATATTTACATTACCCTTTTCAACATAGGAAATGTGATTTGGACATCCTGCTGGACCTTAAAATACTCTTATCCCCCTCTTCCTTCGACAAACTACACACGATCCATTTGATGTGCGCGCAGCTGAGCGGTTTGCTTGCACTGTATAACGTACTTAGCAAAATGGAAGAAAGGAAATTGATTTTCGTATTGCACATTAACAAGTACTGTCAATTCAAAATTAATCAGAGCAGGAACTAAGAGCTTTTCTCAGTGTCAACATTTGCTCATGTTCAGAACAAATTATAGTCACAGGAAGTAGATCAAAAACAAGCGATGGGACGAACAGGAGGAGAGTATCACTTTTTTTGTTGATAGGTGTTAAGTAAAGTAATACTATGAAAGTGAAGTAAAAGCTCATCACTTAAGCTTATCAATTATAGACGTTTTTAAACTAATTTTCGTCGAATGTAGCTTGAAATTCAATAACTGAATTTGAGCATATTTGGGATGAAATATTTAAATCGATAGGGAGAAAATAAATTGTTGCTATTCGCATTAATTTTTAATATCGCATATGTTTCGATTTAAATTTTTAAAAAATATAAATATGAAGCTAGAAATTTTGGAAGTTTTTTTTTTTTTTTTTTTTTATTTGAAAATTTTTGATGGTATTAAAAGGGTTAAAAGAAATATGGGCCAGAAAGATGCTGCAAAGGGTCAAGCATAGTAATTTGTAAATTCCCAGCAAGTAGAAGTAGGTTAATATTTTGCGCAAAAACCCGGGAGCGGTGAATGTTTTTAAAATTGAACCGCTTGAATATCTCATTAAAATTTAATACCTTGTCCACAAATTGCTTGGAATTTTGTTTTTATTTCATTTTTATTCCTAATCTCTAAGCGAGCCAAATATTAAAGTTGAAGAAAATCAAATTTTACTGTTTGTTTTATGTTAAACTAATTAAAATTCCCTTTGGTGTTTAAACGTTTGAATAAGATTGGTTACTTTTATTGTTTAGTATAATTGCGGGGGATTGTTTATCCACGACATAGCATTATCGCGTTCCCTATACCATTACTACAAGTGAATAAGCCTCTTCATTGAAACGTTAGAAAAAAGAAAGGAACACAACATTGGAACATCCTTCGATTTCTCTCGAGGAATTGAACACTTACACATTCCTCCCACAAGGTTGCCTCTGTAAATAGCTTTAATGGCATGAGGAGAATAAGGAGCACAAAAGGGAAGAGACTTTTCTCTTAGGATAAAGGCAAAAGGAGGGAGCTCTCCTTTTATTGTTACTTTTCCATTCGCCTTCACGTCAGAGTGACAAAAGCAAACTGCTCTGAAATAACATCAGAATTGGCTCTGTTTGTTACAAACTCTTGCTTCCAGACGTTGTTATACAAGCTACTTCGCCTACTGCCATAGAGCTGAGTTGAAAGCAATTGCTCGCGACTCACACCACAAATCACATCGTGGAATGCGACACACACACATAGGCAAGACTCATACGTCGCGGCAAGAAAATTTTGGAAATGATGTAGCCATAAAAGGCAGAGAAATTGAATTTGAGTTGCTTTTAACCGATATTGGAGAAACGGGTGCAAGTCGGGGAAGTTTTAATTCGAGATTGACTGTAATGCGCAGTTGCGGTGTTGTTACTTAAATAGTTTTGCCCAGCGGTGTGAGATAGTGAGCGGTCGGTCTTGCCACCAGATGCTTGTTGTCACAGTGTGCAATCTAGTTGGCCGTGACTGTTTGAGAGAACAATGTCATTGGTATGGAAGTTGCAGCCACAAGCCTTGTAACGCTAAGGTTTTATGATTCATTAGTAATCAAAAGCCCGACTGCGAGTGTTGTGCGACACTCGACACATTCGAGAAAGACTTAATGAGGTTTATATCACTTGGAAGGTCATGTGCAACTGACACGAGGACTCGGGTCGTTTCTCTAAATTTATTTAATGCATTCTAGTTAACTACTTTTGGTCCTAGATGCAAGCTGAGCAAGATGGCTACATTGGGAATTCTTCAGTCAAACCCGCATGCTGATGGGAGCTTCAATCCGCAGAGGCAAGCCACGAAATGCATTGGAGTGTGTGGTTTTACCATAATTTGAATGGTTTCACTCAATGCCTTTTCAGTATTCACGGCCCAAAGATGAGATAATAATTCAACCCCTAACCGGCTCCGAGTGGCCTGTCGGCCTGCCAATATTTTTTCCACTTCCTGAAACGTTAATTGTAGGAAAATAGGAGGAAAAATATTGATCTAACAATTAAATTATTTCGCACTGACGAAATTGAAGAAAATGCGTCTTGAATGGCCAAATAACATTCATAAATTATTCATTTCCAGACATTTGTTGTTGATTTCTCTATTGATTTCTACCTGCTTCGAGTTAACGTTTTCAAAACTGGCCCTTAGGCTTAGTTCTCCCAATTTAATAACGAGTTAATCACGATTTAATTAATTAATCACTTTAGTTAAGCTGCAAATTGTAATTTGCTTTGTGCGGATGACACCGGAAAGCAAAATGAGCTTTTAAACAATACTTTACCGTTAAAGATTTAATTTTAAAAAGGTTTTATTCACATATTTAATGCTCTGTAGT
This sequence comes from Stenotaenia linearis, assembly GCA_034700445.1. Classification (NCBI taxonomy): domain Eukaryota; kingdom Metazoa; phylum Arthropoda; class Chilopoda; order Geophilomorpha; family Geophilidae; genus Stenotaenia; species Stenotaenia linearis. The sequence goes on from JAQIXT010000121.1 coordinate 37,162, forward strand.
TGCTGCTCGGATGGTATTGTATTATACATTACAACAGCTTTGTAAAATAACCGCAACACGTGCCCCCTCTGAAAATTTCTTGAAAAATATATTAACTTCATGATACAGCGCAGCTGTGTGCCAGTTTCAATAACAGCACAAACTATTTCAGGTGGACCATTTACTTTAAGCTTTCCTTTTTTCCGCAAATCATTTGTTGCCTCATTGTTTCAAATAAGAACAGTGTGGATTGTACATAAAAAAGTTAGATGCTAATTTTATTCAAGGTCTTTTTCAATGAAACGTCGCTCTCTCGAAATCATCAGTGGCTAATGACGGCGAATAAAAGTGGAAAGTCGTAAGCTTAGCGAACTAAAAGTACGATTATCTCAAAATGATTTGTAGGGGTACGTGATTTTTCTTCTAATTCGTATTTACGACGTGAATAACAACGTTTTATACCGTTTCGGGGTTATTAAAGAGAGATTTCAATTCAAATTAAATAATTTAAAATGTATTCATTCATTTGTAATCAAGGCCACAGATAAATGATGAAATTTTCTTAAGGCGATAGGGGATCCACCATGTTGGATTTTTTTCTCTCTATAGGAACAAATAAATTTTTATAATTTCTTCGCGGATTTTTTTCTAGGCTTTCTTGCCTTCCATTTTGAATATCACTTTGAAAACAGTTTATAAACAAAAAAAATGATGATTAAATAATCGCTGTCCTTGATTAGTAGCCTGTGAAAAATCTCCAGCTGCTGCTTCTACTCGCTGAAACTCGTTAATTGATTAATAAGGCTGGATTGTCAGTTATCCTTCGTGTAAATAGTGAGTTGATTCCCCTTTACCAGGCCAATCAATAATCTCACGTTGTAATAAACATTAAGCAGATCTATTAAATTTTCCGCACCTGGAACAAATTTATAGCTATGAACTCATTTCTGACCTCTGAATGCAATTCTTTTCCGTTCATTTAATTACCGACTCTTCCAAAGACAAGTGCTTTCACTTTGCTGAACATTTCATTTAAAATTTAAATTTCATCAGTCGCAGCAAAAAATATGAAATTAAAATATACCCGAGTGAAAAAATGGAAGGCAAAAGTTGAGAAAATTACTTTTTATTTTAAATTAAAACATTAACCTTTATACAAACAGAAAACTGGGGATTTCTTTCGAGTTTTTTTCCTTTTAACCAACGCGTGGGTCGTAAATTTATTCATGGAACTGCTTGGGCCGTATTTGATCTAGGCTTAAGTGAGGGGTCAAAGTAGTCAGTGAATTTGGCCCCTTAAAAACAGGGTCGTAAGTAAAATTCGTTTCGAACGCTGACAAGAATGAGAGTCTGCTGTGGGGCGAAATGGGAAAGCAAACCGTAGCTTACAATTCACACCCTCATATTTTGTCAGATTACATCGCGATCTGGTCGTTTGTAACTGTTAAAAATCAATTGAGGTTTCCTTTGCTAACAAAAAAGTGGCCTGTGTCGGTTTCTGATGTAGAATGATTGGGAGACATATAGTTTAACGGGTAAGTGTGCCCGGCCTAGACCGAAAAGTGCAATTCAGCTTCAATATTGACAAGGTAAAATGAGACAAGTTGAAAAATAACTTCAATATTAAACTAGACAGAAATACGCCTGCCTCCATTAGCTGCCAAGATAAAATAAGCAGAGCACGTTTGCGTCACGGATTTCTCTCAAGAGGACAATGCACTTTTGCACGAGATAGCACGAGAGCTTCTACTCATCTACATAAAGACAAGTAACTAAATTTTGTAAACGAAAGGCTTCGTGTGTGCAATAACACGAGGAACGGTTTATTTCACAACAACCGTTTTTCTCCGCAAATTAATTCTGTAAAATCATCTAAATGGAGGAATGAAAAAACGAATTGGGTTGTCGTGTGAGGTAATTTTAACAGGGGAGCTCAAGGGCAACTATTTATCAAAAGCCGGTAATGCAAATTTAAAGTATTTCCAGAATCAGTTAGGTGTTTGTTGCGAAGGAACAATTACAAGCGATTGTAATTTGGGGCTTATGGTGATTAGCCCGATAGACGGGTGATTGCTGCAATTTGAAACACAGCGCTTTGTTCGTGCATCAAAATGGGTTTGCCGTGAATCCTTGATTACAAACAATAAATGAATTTAAAAATGATGCCAATTTACTGCTTTGCGCGTGAGAATATTCAATGTTATGAAAAATAAAGGCAAAAACCTTCTCGGGTTACAAAAATCGATGAACCTTTGCTCCCAGGGAATCAGATGATATCATGTATTGAAATTTACAAATTTTGTTTGTTTTGTATGTATAAAATATTCTAAATTCTCAAATTTAGTGTAATTTAAAATGCAACGCCTTAATTGGACATGGAATTACAGGTGGAAGATTAACAAGAGCGAAGATGTAACTAAGATGTCATAAACATAGTGTTGTATAATTACAAGTTGTTTTTGCACATGCAGCACGTTCACAGGGCACGCTGTACATCAAACGTGGAAAGGGGAGAGCGGGAGAGACTTGAGTGAGCATAATTCAGAGAAACTTGTTTGAAGTTGTTACTTAGCGAGCACTCAGGCGGAGGTAACACAGATTGTTGAAATGCGAAATTTTCACCAATTGTAAGTGTGGGTAACAAAGTGATACCGTGCACTTAACTACATTATAACCATTGCATTTGGTAAATCCCAAATCTCTACTTTTTACGTCACACAAGAGAAAGGCAAAAGAGACAACAGTCATTTCCTAAGTGAAATATGAACGTCATTCTATGGCAGTTTTCCCTCAGGAGAAATCCTTATCGCAGATACAGAGCCAACTTTATGTTCTTGGCACAATATCAGCGCAGCTTACACAAGAGCTTACGATAAATTTACTCTAACAAATAAAAGGTGCTGTTTTTTGTCTTATATACAGTTTACCTTATGTTGTACACAACGCTCATTTACTCGGAAAAAAGTTTGAGAAAATTCCGCTCAAGTTAAAGCCTCTTTTACTCGCAATTTAGCAAACCGAAGATTTTTCTTAGCACGAACTCATAAACTAAATTGTTTGTAATATTTCCGCGGGTTTGTGCGACATCTTACACCTCATAAAGCTAACAACTTTTTTTATTGTGGACATTATGAAACTGCGAGTAAAATGTTCGTTTGTTTGTCTGCGCAAAGCGGTTTTTAATGGATCATCAAAGAAAAGCGCTCCACTGCAAATATTTAAAGTTTTCTAAATAAAAAAGTTAAAAGGGGATAATTTTTTTTAAGTATTGGATGAAATTTTTTCATTTTTAACTTAAAAACGAGAACAATAATAATGGTTCGCTCCTTGACATTTCTCAACTCTGTTGTGATTTATGATAGTCCATTCCGGTCATTTATTTCAGCTGCAGAAAACCTGCGAACTCTAGCAAAACACTACTGCCTCCATACACACACTTTCACACATGTAACGCTATCGTCATAAATTTCTCTTTCCTGTATAACCCGATGTGAAGATATTCATTTTTGATGTACATTAAAAAAAAATTATTTCAACCCTGTAAATCTTTATATTATCTCGGGTTTAACGCCTTTTTTCTTTTGGATCAAAAGCAAATTAATTTTACGATTAAACCGTAAGCGATGACATTTATCAGAATCTAGAGGTTGGGGGAAACCAACAATTCTCAGAGCAAGCCACACTTAGATGCACTTGCTTCACTAAGCAGAAAATTGCCTGCAAACCTACACTTAATAAATTTACCGACACAAACTTATGATATTGGGTGAACTGCCTTCAATGTCGTTCGGAGGTTATCACTCGAAATATACTGCATTCACTTTATGCGGTATTATTTCACTTTAAAATTTTAAAGCCGAATTTATAACGGAAAGTGCAAGAAAAATCGGATTTACAAACATTTACAATAATTAAATTTTGTTTGTAAAAAAAATGCTTTTCGGTAAATTTTCTAAAGTGTTTTTTTCCAACCTTAAATACGATGTATATTAAATGTTGACTGAATATGAATTTAAAATTATACTCATTATGTCCTGATTAAGTGCGATGATGTTTGCGTTGCGAGTTTTCATGCTATAAGGGGTTGCTTTGAGCGTTTTAATTCAATTGTTGCCGTTGTGACGCAGTTCAAGTTGCCTATTGAAAAGTTAAATTTAAATTCAAGGAATTACACTGTTTAGATTAATGACATGTGGCAAGTTTTGTCATTTGTAAGACTTTAAAAACAAACTTAATAAATGTAATGCTATTAGTCCTAGCATGATGAATTGTTAAGTGACCAATTAATGTTTAAATATGTTTTGGTCTGAAACTTTATTAAATTTATCGTTGACAAAGATAGAATTGTCAGGTACAAGATAGAATTTTCAATTTCTCTTTAATTTTTCAAATTTCCGCTGTAATGGTCTTTTTTTAATAGACAGTAAACGAAGTTATCGTTCAAAAATTTAGAAACAAAAGAAATATCTTTTTTCTTTGAAATTTTTTTTTTTTTAAATCCAATATAAAAATGCAACTTTTTATTTATACTCTTTAACCTTTTCAAAAACGCACAAAGACTGACATTAATCATAATTTTTTTCCTCGTTACAAAACTTCCTCCATCATTATCAGAATAAGTTAACTGCATCATTTACTACAATTTTTATTCACTCACACTTTTTCTTACAAAAATGTACACAATAAGAAACTTAAAGGCAAGTGCAATTCCTTTCAAATTTAATCGACTGTTAGATCTAAATGCGTGCTTCTAATGAATATTCTTTTTTAAAACTTTTCCATAAAAAATTTACCATTAAGTTCTTTCCCCTCTCTTTAACGTGTTTATAACCTCCTCCCTTTAAAATCCCATTAAACCTAATATCTTCTCTCCTTTACCACTCGTATCTGGCCATCTTTACCCTTCTATTCTCTATTGAGTAGAATGTCAAACATATACAACATCACAACTTAATCACGCTCTTAAATCCTTGAAAGAAAGATTGAAATATCGTTCTTGCCTTCTTCACACAATGTTTCGGAAATGGATGGGACTTTACACTTAGTGTCCACACTTTTCGAGCAAGAGCAGAGGGGGCTGATAAGGAATGAAATGTACACTGCATGTCTTCACATGACAGGCTCAGATATTTACACCCCATTCGCTGTCTCAATAAAAGGAGTGGTCACGGCATCGCGTTTAAATGAAGAGCATGCACATGCTTCTGCCTTGATTTATTCCCAACTTATTCACAAACGAAAAGTGTCACCATTCAAATTGAATTGGACAATTCGCATAGTCCACGCGAGCAAAGGAGAAAGCCACACTATAACTGAATTTAAGGAAAATGGTGACTTGCAAGTCTTGTTGAAGAAATATGACTTGGCAAGTGAAAGTGTAAATAAAGCAGAGAAATGGGAGCAAATTTCAGCAGTGTGACAAGTTTGCGAAATAAAGTTTTATACCTTGATAATAAAATAATAAAACAAGTAAGGGGTTGCGAGAAAATGAAATTTTAAACTCGTACAGGATGGAGATAAATTCATTTCGTCATTATAAATTTATAGTTTAATTAGTAAAACTACTCTCGTTGTTGAAGAAAAGGTTTTTAAATATTTAAGACATAACAAGCACTAGTTAGAGCGCAATTAATTAAATGAATTATTAATTTTATTCGACTTTTTTTTCCTACTTTTATTTTGCCAAAATATCTGCAACGTGACGTTAAAATAACCTTGAAAAATTGGTTTTATTGATTTTTTTCTCTCTTTCAACGTCTTACATCATCCCTCTTACTTTGCTTTTCTCCTCCTATTGCACTACACTTTGCACCATTGCCCACCAATGCAACCATACCATACCACACTCAGCCTGACCAAATAAAATCTGTCCACATCAGACCGCCACCAAATGGTTCTCCGCAAATTGAGGAAATGCAATGCTAGCTTTCCTCGCTAAAGTGCAGTCTGAAGAGGCGAGAGAACCGGAAGAACAACCATCCAGAGATCCTATTCAAAATGAAGAGTCGAAGCTGCTCAACCTTAGGCATAATTTAATGGAATCGAGTTTTTCTCACTCCTTTTCCCTTAACACAAAATGCATTTTTTTTTATATGCTCTAAAAACATAACTCGGAAATTTTTTTTATAATTAACCGAAATTTAGCATTTATATTACACTTGATTAAATACCCTTCGACCGTATTTTCAGCTTCAGTTGATTTCTCTTTAGAAATATTGTTCAGTCTTTGAATCTCGGAACTTTCGGTTTATTGTGAATTTCAAATACATCATGAATCCGTGCACCTAGACGACTAAACAAATATTGTCAAACAAAACAAAGTACACTTGAAGCACTCGACGATATAAACTATCCGATACATGGAACACGTGAAACACGCATACATTCGTAATTAATCTACAAAGAGTTTGAGGAAAATGAAAATTAATTTACAAGTTGTGAGACAAGTTTTGTTCTCCGAAAAACACTCTGTACAATTAAATTAACAAATATAAATACAAGAGAGGTGGAAAAAACAGTTCACTTGGGTATTCAGGATTTAAGCCTTTTCTGTTGAGTTTGAATACAAAAATTTAACATAATTCGAAGGTTTTAGGTGACTTTACTTTTACACAAAGGACGAACATTAAACATTGAGATTCTATTAATTAAAAATTAGATTTTTCGAATGAAAACAGAGAGGAATTTTGTGAGCAAACAAATTACTACGTTCTGAGAACTAATTACTTCATACCTTGGCATTTTTTCCCCACTTGCGTAAACAAGCAGCAACATTATGGATTTAAAAAAAAAAAGAAATAATGGGAGAAAAAACTGAAAAGCAACGCCCTAGTGTGTGTTTGAGTATGGCAGTAAGACGACATGATCTTGTTAACATCCAGAGTGTCTTTTCATGTCATGAATCTAATTTACTCCCTTCTTATTAATCAAATTCACTTAGCCCTTCTTTTCTTTTAGCCTTCGCTTGCTCTGCTGCAGCAAAGCAGATTAGCTCATTTGCCTCTCTCACGCTACTGACATGAAAATACGGTGCTACATATATCACATTTCAGGTGACAGCTCATCATATCAACATTAACCAAGGATGTACTATTAGCATTATGCAAAATGAGAGCCGAATCACGGGTACAAGAGACGTAAATAAGATTCAAAACTGATGAGGCGTATGAAATATTCATATTACAGGATATATTTAAATATTTTGAGTTTGCTTATTGTAAATCTAATGACGTAAAAGTGACCTCTTAAATTCACTATCTGTGCATAAATAAATGAGTGATGAGTCTTTGGATTATAAAGTTTGATCATCAATAATTTGCCATGCAGATTGATGATTAATTTTAATGTAAGATCTCATACACTTTGCAATGTTAAATATTTAATTTCGTGTTTATGTTGTACTACATTTAGCATTCTGAATTTGAGGGGATGAGACGATTCGAAATTTAAAGTTCGATTTCGGAGCCTCTTTCATTTCGTTTGGAAATTGCCTTTCTTGTTTTGTTTAAATTGATCGATACTTTTTCTCCTTGTAACAATGCACGGTCGAATGAAATATTTCCATAATTTTATTTCAACGTGCATGGGATGTGTACCGACCGAATGTTTTGATAAACTGCGGTAAATTGTGGGATTTGAAACATTCATAGAAACAATGTAAATTTGTTGAGGTGAATGAATGTTTGACTTTCATCTCAGAAAGTTGGATTTGTATACATAATGTATCACCTGATGATACTTTTATGCGTAAATTTTATAAATTTTATAAATTTTATAAATGATTCAAAGCTCTCTTTAAAGAATTGTTAATTATCGTTGGATGAGTGTTGGGGAAAATCAATTAACATCCAAATATGATAAAGTTTTTTTTTTTTTTCAACTTTGCGAAAAAGCTTTTTAAATTTAATTTATTAGAGGGTGGGAAAATGCAAAGTCATTTTCAGTGTATGCTAAAAAGGGACAATTCGCATGTAAAGGTGGACAAGGAATTACAGTAAGGTAGGCAGGAACTTCCAAAATGTTATTACCAGCATCTGTAGCAAACATTTCCACGCATCAGACATTGCAAGCTGTGCTAAGAAATTTAGAAGAAAGGAAAATAAAAAAGATGGAAAAAAAGTTTGCCACAAACACGGAAAAACAGCAACAACTTAACCACGGTCGTTTGTAAACTAGCACCTTTTTTGCCATTAATTTGCAGTGGGGTTCTTATTGAATAAAGTAATTAAAGGGATCAAAGGACGCAAAAAAAGGTTGATTTTTTGTCTTTAATTAAACGGGAATTTGTTATTTTTGAAAATAAAAATCCGTGATTTTTCTCAATTAATGTTGGAGAACAGATATGAGGGAAAGAAGGATAGTTTTGATTCACTACTCTTCCGCACGAAAAAAGGTGATTACCCTGCCCAGCACTCAGATTAGAGGAAATTTCTCCTCCCTCAAAAATTACGATGGAATTGGAATGGGGGGGGGGGGTAATTTATTTGTTTTATTTTATTTTGAGTTTTTTCTTCGATATTTGGAAAAATTGATAAAACATAAAAGGAAATGTAGAATACGTAAATAAGTTTTATAAATCTTAGAAGCGACTTGCGTAAAACCTTCCGCCACCTGGTGGTAGTAATTGAAGTATAATTTGTAGTCTGACATGTCAGAGAGCTGATGTTGAGTTTTGTATGATAATCCTTCGAGAACCATGCTGGGTTAAAGCTGCCCCTGGTACCAGGAAAGCCCGCAACCCGCAATGCAAAGTGGTGAAGTGTGATGCCAAAAATGAGACGAGAATGTAGTTCTTACTCAAGGCGGTTTTAACCGTTTCGATGTTAAATACAGTGATCCGATGTTATTTTCCTCTACATTTTCAAAAAATTCAGTTTGATATAAACTATTTCTTTACTCGCGGACGCATTTTTTCCATAAGTCATGTAAAACGTCGACTAAATATTAATCAATTTGTTCAAAATATGCCGAGAATGAAGGAATTATTGTAGCGAACTCAATTAAAATGTAAAGAAAAAAGTTTCAGAAAATTCAACCCTTTTCACTTTTTAAATTCCTAGTAAAAAGATACATTTCACTGTCAAAACCAAAAGAAGGGAGAAACTCAGCAAAAAACCTCTGTGAGGGCTAAAATAGACCTTAAACGACCCTGTTTTACTTCATTCTGATCCGTTATAGATATCTGAAATTGTCATTAATAATGGCTGCGTTAATGTCTCATTAAATTTTATAACCATTTCTATAATTGAATTTGTAACGTGAAAATATTCTTTGACGTTGCGAATTTAGATTTAATGTTTAAATTCGTGACATCTGAATAGTTAACTAGAAATTATTTAACCAATTTTAACAAAATGGATCGCTTACGCGTTCACATAATTTATGGCGCCGGTATTAAACAAATTTAGAAATAGTTTATTAAATCACACGAACAAAAACGTTTATTTTTTAAGGAATGGAGTGAAATTTATTTGATTTCTCAACCGCTGCTATATTACAGAAGGGAAAAAGCAGGAATGTATTAAAAAATGGGATTTTGTTAATTTATTCGTTTAATTTTCTAAATTAAAAGCACCTGGTACACAGTATTTTAGAAAGGTGAGATTTTTCTGTTTGATTTCCTTTTTATACTTGAATTTCCTACGAATATAATACGTAGACGATTTTAATTCACATCAGTCTCGTTCTTTAACTTGGAAATGAAAAAAGTAGACATTAAAATAAATCTGCTGACTCGTAATCATTTTCACTCACCTCCACAGTGATTTACTATATATCTTTTTTTCCTCTTTATTACTGCAAAACACATTTCTCAGAAATATTAAAGCTTTTTTAGCGCATGAAAAAATGAGAAAGTAAAGTACACGTCTCGCATTGAAATTCGTCTAATATTTCTTCTTCGCTTTTAACTTTTAGCCCACAGTGTCATCATTGGATTTCAAAAAAATTGAAGGAGTCATAGACAGTTAAGAAAGAATTGCTCTCACAGCAGATGGCATATAAAAAGACAAGAACAATCTGACAGGCAGATATATTAAATTCATTTTCCAAATGCGGAGCACAACTGGAGCGTTACGTAAGCTGTCGGAGAATGTCATTCAAGCACGAGGTTAAGAAATATTAGAAAAATTAACATTGCATCATGCACGGAATATTTTATGATGCACTTAGACTGATTTTCTTTTTTATCTAGTTTAAATTAGTGTGGAAAAAAGCTGTCGATCATAATACTAATTTATACTTCGCTACTATCGGTTTAGGTTAGACAGGAGTCAGGAAGTGAAAATTGTTTTTAAAAAATTAGATTTGGAAAAATTTAATTGTTTTTGTAGATGGTTAAATATGAAGTGAAAATTGTAGTTTTTCTTTAGAGGGAGTGTTTAATGTGCTTTGTTTAATTTGACTCAAAGAATGACTACAAATTTTAGTGTAATTCTTGTCCCTTGACAGCAGAGGATTTTATGTAAGTCGTATTTACAAACTAAAAAGCCATCAGTGGAGTTATAACTGTTAAGAAGAAGTGTTAAGCAAGGATCATAACGATTTTAATATTTTTCCAGAAATAAAAGGTTTAAAAAGTAAAAAGAAAAACAGTAGTAATGCTATTAAGAAAATTACGCAATTAAATGTTAATAGGAACACACTTAGCAAGAGTGTTTGTCTTGATTTTTGAAAGTGCGTTATTATGAGTACATTTTAAAGCTTTGTTTAATTTTCAAATATTGCTTACTATTGTTTGTAGCTTCGTTTCCAAACAATATGAAGTAAGGTGATAAAAGATTCAGTAGTCACAGAAATTCAGTTTGCATAAAAACGGATTTTGTATTGCATTTTTTGCAATTTTAAATTTTTAATGTGATAAAGTATGAATTTATTATGGGAAATGAAGGAGAAAATAATGTCTGCATCCAAGAGTCTTGAGGTGATGCATCTGAAAATCAGAAAATTTAAGTTTAATGCTTGTAGTTCAATAAATTTTAAGTAAAAGATAAGGTTAAGTTGAAAATAAATTACGTTAACTTTATCGCTTGTTGTGACGGCTTCAAGAGGTATAATTAACACCCTGGTTTTTAAAGATTAAAGGGCAGTTTTATTTCGTCATTCAAATTATTTATTTAAATATTTGTACAAACATCCTGTCCGAAATAAGTATAACGTCACAACAAATCGCATTAACCTCCAGCAATCACATTCTGCCTTTTTTTTTCTCTTTAACAATCTAAATTATCATCACATTACCCGAGAATAAAAATTACGACATTTTATCATGCACAATGATAAATACATGCAGAAAGAAAAATCACTTCCTTTTAAATTAGTAAATATGCAGCAACAAATTTAAAATGACATACCATCTGTCGAAGGCGACAAACTTGGACGTTTTTTTGAAAAGAAAAAAAAATGATGAGTTGTTTCTGAAATGAAACGGAGCTTTAAACCCTTTGCAGCCACTGTGCAGCATTGGCTCATCTAAGAAGAAGGGTCTTGATCAATATAGGCAGGACCCGCACTACAATTGTGTGCGCAGGCATCAATGTTATTGATGATAATTTCAAGCTGAGTACACCCGCTTGTCACAAGAGGTTTCCATCGTATTAATTTCGTAGCAAAGATACTAACTAACCCACATGCCACATTTACCAGACACCCTCTTTCTGCTTTGCACATAGTGGCAATCAATCTTTTTTCCAAGTGCTTTTGGATTTGTTGGCTGGAGTTGAGATCCTTTCACTCGAATAGTTGGAAAGATTAATTTATACAATGTATAAGTAGTAAGTTTTAATTTATGTGCGATCACGAAACGCTTTTTTAAACTTAACACGTGAGTACTTGACTTAATTAACTGAAACTTTTTTAAATGCGAGATTGAAATTGATAGTGATTGAAGTGTAAACAAATTAGATGAAATAGAAATGACAAATCATAATTAGAAAAATGACGGCTTGTAAATATTTTGGTAATTTCTGAGTATCGGGCATTTTGTTACTATCTAATTGGAAAATTTCTGTTTTAATTTTTTTTTATTCGCTTGGATTGATGCGTGCGCGGCATCAAAGAGTAAATTCATTGGAAATTCATATTTGGGTTTACGCAAATCGGCTTATGCAAACAACAATTTCGTATTATTCAGAAATGTGACAAGTATAAATTAATATTGATTAATAATAAATGAAAACGAAACTACTTTAAATTCCAGCAACTTTCACTAATTTTTTACGCGCTGGAAACATAAAAATATACACGTTTGTACAATATTATCCCAATTAAGTTACGGTTGATCGATTCACATTGCGGTACACCCAGAAAAAAATCGTTGTTCCGACTCAATCCCATTCTCACTTCATCAAAAAAAAACTTAGAAACCTACAAAAGTGTAATTTTTTCCACCCTTCCTCAAGACGAAGGAAAAAAAAAACGGCAAAACATAACCCAAGTGGGATTTGTCACCACACACGATTTACTCTAAACAAAAACCAAAAATACTGTCTTGCAAGTTTCCTCAACCGTTTTTTCCTCTGTCAAACGGAGCCTTCCATTTCCCTCGCGTCTACTAAAAGCAGTTGCAAATAAAAATCTACGTGCTCTAACAAGCAGTTGCAACGCTATCAGTTGTAAAGACCAGTATCCATCCATACACAATAACAAAGACTCCATCTGTTTCTTTCGAAAGTGTCACAATGATATATTGTCCCACAGCTCTGAGCTGAAGCGGGGGCCTGACTCCAAAAAGAGATTGATACATGGAGTATCCTATAAAAGAAGAAAAAGCTTGTGGATGCGGTCACTGGCGTGTATATCTCACATAGGACTGCGCCGTGTTGATTGTGAACCTTTTTTCCACTCTGTGGCACGGGATACCAATATGAGATTAAGTCGTCTTTTTCAACAAACAGACGTGCGCCAAATACTTATCACTCAAGCACATACACACATGTACAGACATGTCACGTGATGTTCGTTTACTGGAGGGAATTGCAGACCGACTCCAATCAGATTTCACCCACTTGCTCATTGTACGAGTCGGAGATGAACATGTGTCATCTTTGGTGAAGATAAATTTGCAAAGTTCTGTCTACGTTTTATGATTCGTAAGTTGGGAAATTTGCACACTCGAATCGAGAGATTAGTTTGCTTTTAATAAAAGTTGAATGAGTGGAATAAACGTTGAGAACACGAACTAATCGGGTTTTTTAATTAAAATTTATGATTGGATGTATGAATTTTACGGATAAATGTTTAATTAAATGCTGTTTGAATGGGAATTGAAAGTAGTATTTGAATAATATCAATTTACAAAATATTATTAAAGCTGAGAGGTTGGAGGTTGGACTGTTTCGAGCCTCATGCTTAATGTATGTAATGCTAATCCCAGGTTCGTGTTATTTCATTTCTATTCCAATGAGTTCTCTTTTCTACATTTCGTAATCGCCACCCAAATGACCTTCCCATTGTTACTCAGTACAGTTGAAGTTCATGTCATGAACAACAGGCGGTGCCAAGAGTGAAACTAATTACTGAAGAAAAATCTTTTTGACTTGGAAATGAAATCTTATGTAAGAAACCTCATTTTATTCGCGGATAGAGCAACACATGGCCTTTACTTACGCACGATTAAAGAAAATTATGACAATTACAAATGTGAAGGCCATATTTAATTTAGTCAAGGAAACATTTTCTTAACGTTACCTAAATTACCCAAAGTGCAGTTGACGTTACTAATTTATTTTTAAAATGGAGACGGGAGCGGGTTGAGGGTCAAGCATGCAAGAAATGGAATTCCCTTTTTCAAATTCCCAACAGCTTTTCTCGCTATCTTTACGTTGACGTCATAAATGGTCTAGACAGCTAGGTTACTCTAGGGGAAAAGATCTCTCGACTGAAGTGCCAAGTCGAGGGACTTCCCTTTTCTCTTTCAAACAGATTTGTGCTGACGAGAGCGAAGAAACCACTTAGCTGATCAAAGACGGCCATTCACTCAAAGACATCACTGAATGACTATGATAAGAATATCTCAATTGTCCAGATCCCACTATTAGAAATCCATATTGATATAAAAACCGGGTGCGATTTTGAAGTTGTTTAAGGCCCACCGACGTTACGATGCGGTTAGGCGAATTAATTTAAAAACAATAGCAGCAAATCAGGGGAAATTCTTGACTTTTTGTCGGTTTACAATCTGTTCCTTTATTTTTTCTCTATTCTTTTTTGAGTGGGAATCTCTCTCTAATCAACCATTTTGTATTCTTCTAACTATCTTAACAAAAAAAAAAGTGATTTAGCAATCGGAGTTTCTTTTTCCATTACAAGGTATAGTTTGAAAAAGAAAAAAAAATATTGACCCAAAAAAAGTGCAACTTCGAATTCCAACGGGTATTTTCACTGCAAAGCACCTCTTCTTCTACACACATTCGACCTATGTCTTGCAAAATTTATGAACACACTTGCCGAATTCAGTCGATGAATAATGAATGTCTTTACTTCGTCTACTTGCCACAGTGAGACCAAATTACTTCACTATAGGACACAAGGTTTCTTTTTCCCCCATTTTTTTCTTCTTTTTTTAAAGAAAGGGAGAAGGAATGGAGAAGGGAGTTCGAGACTTCTAATCAATCTTACAACTCAACTATAATCACTACCACTAAAAGCTTTTGCACTTCGTAATCTGACGAAGCAACGTTTTTTCTTTAATATAATACAAATCAGTCAATTTTTTACGTTTCTTTGATGGCTTGGATTATGATTTATTCTTGTGTGAACGGCCACGAAGACTGTTCCTTCGAAAATATGATGAAAAAAATACTCGATCGGTGAATCCAATATTTGTTTTCTCTTTGTTTGAATAAACTTCCTGCAATAATAAATCAAAACTTTTCATTGGAGCAGTTCCGGTTATAAAAGTTTCGGACATTGTCATGCGTACGTAAAAGGCGTTTGCTCAAATATCTGTATGAAATCCAATATTTTCGATGGCCATGTCTGAATGACTCTGGAATGGAGTAAACGCTGAGCGGCGTGTAGTTGGGTTAGTTCAATCAAACGGAGTTAGGAAGCATGAAATTTGGTTTACTCGATTTCCTGATTTAATTAGCTGAATAGACAAGTTGTAAAAAGGATATAGCGGGGAGAATGAGATAAGGTTTTATGGGGCAAAGACAAGTTAGGTCACATGTTCGAACGTCTGACAAGAGAAAACCGGGAACGAGCAAGAACGAGGAGAGAAGAAGTAAATAAATCAATCAGTATTAAATTTTATTCGAAGTTTAGTAAAAATTTAACCTCGTGTAAATATTTTATATCAATTATTACTGCGTGAAATTGTACGTTGTGACATTTAATCGATAAAAATTGCAAGTTTTCATAAACGAGTTGCCTGTTGACGAGAGGGAATGTAACAAGTAAATAAATCAGAGTTGCTTTTATTCTGACAAGTAAGTTTGTACTTTTCCAGGTTATGGCCTTTCACAAAAGGTAGCAAGAAAAGCCAATGACTTGCTCTGCAGGTGACGAAATATTGTAAAAAGCTTGCTTCTTTTCTTTGTGCTACTCAGATGTAAAGCCAACCGACACAACTTCTCAACAGGCGTGAGCATTACCACCTTAGCTGGAGATTCCATATATAAACTCGCGGGTGGTCTTAGCAACGTTTGTGCTAAGCGTTGATTAGAAATGGGCAAAAGCAACTGCTTGCTTTAAGCCCTTCTCTTTGTTCCCTTTGTAGCGCAAAATAGCCGGAATTTTATAAGGTGTTGCGCAGCTGGTTATTATACTTTTGAAAATTCGATGTTTTAAAACAATTGAATTTAAGAATTTAAGAGACTTTTTCGGGAATTGTTTTTTTTTGCTTAGTCAATGGAATTTGCCAGTGATGGAAATTGTGTGAAACACAATACGAAGAAAAGTGTAAATGTCACGATTTTTAGGTATAACATGCAGTTTAGTATCGACTTCAAAGTGCCACTAAACTTGTCACTTTTATCGAGTTTTCAAAATGTGAAAGTATTCTCTTTCGAAAATTCAATTTCCTTAACTTGCATTTTTTTGCCAACATCGTGTACAGCAAAAATAAAGCACCCTCAATCCATTTTTTAAAATAACATTTTAATATAGAATTCTTCCATTGACATTTCACATAAAAATGTTCTCTCGAAAAGAAGTAATTTCTGGGTTTAAAAAGAAAAATACTGGCTAAATCAATATTAATTTAGGCTTACAGGTGAATTTTTTTAAAATCCACAATGGAAGGTACATAACAGAGCAGAAAAGACATCTGCAAATTTATTCTGTTACGGTTTATTAACCCTAATTTAATTACGATTGATCGAGCAAATAAAAGTGCACCACCGTTATTTATTGTTTATTGAAGGGTAGATGATCAGGTCTGTTTCGCACTCACTTTATCGTTCGTTTCAATGTCTAGCTGAAGTAACAACAGAAATCTCCATCCGTTGGACGGAACTGGTTAATCTGGCAAAGGAAAAATCTTTGTTGCGCTTCACTAAGCGAGCAACTCCTTCTCCGATGAGAAGTGTTGGGCCCAATTAGTCGCGCTGTCGGTCAGCTCTTGCTGATTACACACTCCGCCGCAAACTTCCATTAGCAGGCTCTGATTCATGGGCCCAAGCTAGGAGGGGAAAGTGAAGCTGTGTCTGTGGACAGATAAAGCCACAGATTTGCTGCTGCTTGCTCTCTCACATGAATTCTAATGGTGAAAAGCCGTCCTCTACATCAGAATCATCAGATTTGTCCGACCGTGCAGTGATGTTTGGCTGTTCATTTTTTTTATTCCGCGATCTATGTTATTGGCTTTTCGCATGCACCCGTAAATTGCGATTGCTTTAAATATAAAAAAATTAGAAAAACAAAATTTACATTTTTTTTGTTTATTTAAAATGATTCAGCAAAAATATTCAGTTTTTTTTTCCTTTTTTTTCCGTAAAAATGTGTTTTTTCAGAAGAAAAAAAATGAAATTTGTTTTTTTGTGATTAACAGAAATAAATCTGTTATATCTGAATCTATTTAAAGACTTTATTTTATCGATGAAAAACAATAAATTGGCATTTTTTTATATTTCTAATCAAATTTAAGGGCGAATCATAAATTCGTTATCGCTCAAATAAAAGTTAATTAACTGAGATAAACAAAGACAGTGCGTTCTGAATTTCAAGTAAGTAAAAAAATAAATTGGAAATTTAGCTTTTGTACAACTTAATCTCGAAAAAAATGTTTGTTGCTATATAGAGGTTTCAGAGATTTGTTTTATTTAGAGCGATGGTTAGTATATGATATTGCACTCAACCAAAGTAGAAAACAAGCCAAATGAAATACGGTATGTCATCTTTATTATTCAATGCGGAAGAGAATTTCTCTAGAGGAAGGGAACGCAATGTTTTATCAATAACGTCAAAAAATTATTTAAATAAATATTAATTTATTAAGTAAATAAGATATACTGCCATTAGTTTGACTGATTACAAAATATTCCCAAAATGTTTTACTGTATTCGATTAATGCCAATCTTTACTCATTCATATTAACTTTATTTTTTCAACTTTAAATTTCTCTGCTGCACTCACAGTCAGTATAAATTTTATATTATAAAAGTATTTTTCAGAACTTAATGTCATATTTAATAATATATTTAATATAAATGTTGAAGAAATAGAAAGTTGAAAAAATCAAACATTTCGGAACACACAATGAGCAGAAATGAAAATAATGAAACGTAAATATTAAACTTTAATATTTTAAATACAAACTCAAAAATATCTCTGTAGCCGGAGGAAAATTTCATTTCTCATATTAATATAAATCCTTAATATGAATTTTTAAGCTGTTTCCTCGCAATTACTCAATGTTCTCCGTTGCCAGACTAAAAATTTCACAAACAAAATGAGAATTCAAGAAATTCACAATACGCCACCTTTTAAGGAATGGTGGATAACCTCTTTATTTCAACTCATTAATTATAATTCCAACCACCCATTAATAACCAGCTTTTAAGGTAACAAGAATAATAAATAAACTCGTGTCTTAAGCTGTGAAGCCAAACACGACTTTTCCTTTAATCAGCAATAAATTCTTTAACATTTAAACCATCCGCAGTTTAAATTTTTACCGCTTTGTTTTTGCCGGTGAAATCAATTACAATTCCATAGCAAAGACTAGAAAGTTTGTTCTTCTCTTCTGTCATTTGCTTTAACTCTCAATCTCGAGTATTTACTCACGACAAGAACACAATTAGTTTTAATTCCTGCGGAGCGTGCGAATTAATAAGTTTGTGTGTTCTGAGACATATTACAGCAATTACACGCACGTCGTAAAAGGTCTAAAAATTTTGTATATTCGCTTCTGTAAATTTGCACACTTAAGGATAGTTAATAATTCCATGCTGCGTGATGCATTTTGTTAGTGGGAGGGCAAAAAGACTGTCGTGTGCTATTGTACATTTAATTACACTTGAATCCCATAAGTGAACATCAAGCAGATCTCCTCTTTTAAAATGTTGAAGAACGTGCTGAGAGGGCAATCAAATACTGCATTTTTTTCATCTAGATTGGCAGGCATTTCCTTTCCATCACAAACAGCTGACTAATAATTTTTATTTTAAAGCAAGAAGTATTGGTAGGAAAAATTCCAGAATGGTTTTTACAAATTCTAAATTTAAATCAGAAATTCCCAACATTACATCTAATTAAATTCATTCGCAGTGTTTGTGCAATCACAGGTTAAAATCGGGATACATTCGAATCAACGTTTAGTCATGCTTCATTTGATAAAGGTTGTGCTATTCAATAAATAACATTTCAAGCTTGGAAAAATCTTAATTCATTATCGGAAACAAATCGCTTTAATCCGGCGGAAAAGCTAACGTCATGATTCAGGGATAGCGAACTTTAATTTTCATTCGACGATAAATTTGTATGGGGCAAATCCTTTCTCATTTTTTTCCCTTAAAAGACGAACCATAAACACATGCAACATGTGATACGTTAATCCCCATCTGTTCCATCGCATCAGTGAATTCTTAATCTCTGGTTTGGGTAATGAAAACGACCCATGCAATTTACTCTTTAACAAGAAACTGATTTTCATCATCGTAACACGAAGAGCAAAATGATTGTTTTTTTTTGTCCCTCTCAATTTAAAAGAGAGCTGTTTATGCACATCTTAGTTTTATCACGTGAAATGATGGGTTTATGCGTGTATAAGCTTCGCAGGGGGGTCTACAAAATGATAACTTGCAGTACTTGTGCGTGTTTGCGTAATGAATGAAATTAATGGCTTCGGATTTAATCCTCTCACAAATGCAACAGTACAAAGCTTGTTAGCATGTTCGACATTACTCTTTTGCACGTAACTGCCTTTCCGCTTTTCTGCCCGGATTTTTCGGAATTGAGAAATATTTACATGCAAAACTTTTATTCTCTTTTATGATCCGGGTGTTGAAACGGTGTGTATTGTTCTTAGTTGACGAATTTAAACGTTTGGTTGAACAAATGGGAGAATAGATTTTTAAAATTGTTATTTAAGTCAATTTTTCATGTTGAAATTTTTTTAAAGGGAGGTTTTAGTTTGAGTTCATGTCTTTCAATGCTGATGCTGTCAGCTTTGGGAACATCAAGTCGATTGACTTCGCTGAAGCGGTGATGGGGTTGGTGACTCACGTGACAGTCGATCTTCGAACAGGCGTATAATTTTTTTTTAGGCACAAATATCCTGTATTTTATTTCGATTTTGTTTAAATCAAAATAATAAAATAATACGGTAACTAATATTAATTCGCTTCAACATTTTTGCCGTAAAAAAAAATGTTTCAAACTTCATACCAAACTAGATAGAAATATTGCAGACATAATTTTTGGTTTGATTGAGTTTAAAACATTTTACACGTCACAAAATGTTAGTTTTATTAGATTTGTTTTGATTTTGATTGAACTAAAGTGTATTTTTCCATAATTACATATATTTCGATTAGTTATCTAATCCATTTCTGACTTTCCAACAATAACTTTTTCCCTTGCCAAAAGAAACGAACACTTAATTAAAACTTTATTCATGATAAATTAATTAGTCAGCTGCCAAGTTTATCAGTTTTCCTGCGGAGAAAACTCTTTGCACATTAAATTTGACCTGATTTACAAAAAAATCATCCACCCACATTTTGAGTAGGGATTTCCATTCCATTTACAGATTCTTTCTTAATATTTTTAAAAAAGAGGTCTGCCATGCATGTTTTATACGTTGCGTAAATTATTCAGTAATTTTGAAATGTACTGGAGTTATTGATTATTTGGAAGATGACTTTACCAGTGGCTTTATGGATTCAATTTATTGAAATAAATAAAATAACATATCAATGTTTCATTCTGACTGGAAGAATTAAGAAGATGGGTCTTGACGTAGAGGGATCTTAAGATTTAGAAAGGCGGTTTGACGACAGATGCCAGTCGTATAATATCCAACCGAAGAAAAAAAAACGGAAATCGAAGGGAAGCAATTCTCCAAACTTGTACATGGGTCTGGCGGCTGTTACATTGATAGGGGGATGCGTGGCCAATATATGACGCACATAACTTAGCTCACATTGGCAGGATGAAAGGTAAATGGGAGGTGAAGAGGAGCAGGATGCCAAGTTGATGAGCTTTTTACGATTCATCGCGCCATCAGAGACCAAAGTCAACGGAAATCCCTTCTCCGTTTTTGTCATCAAAGACAGAGAAAACGAATGCTACAATATGTCTTCTTGATGGCGTGTAAATTGTTTTTAAACCAAATAAAATTTTTTTTACACACCTTATTGGATGTAGGGGAATAAATAGTGAGGTAATTGGTTTTTGAGGTTAAGTTATGGGTTTTTGTTATTTCGAAGGGAATTTCGGTTTAAAATCTTTAAGTGTAGTTTATTTTACGATGATTTTCTTTATTTCTTTTTGTTCTTTGTTTCCTCCCAAGGCTCCGAACCTTTTAAGCAGCGCAAATGGTAGTCCATTGCGATCAGAAGATCGTTGAGCCGACATTAATTCCCGAATTCCCTGCGCGTACAGCACCTCCGGGAAGGGGTTAGTGGAAAAAAATGACTAAAACACTTTGAAGTTGATACACCAATAAGATGAAGAGAAAACTTAATTTAAATAATTTTGATTTTTAATTTGCATATTTTAAGTAAAAATTGTTATTTTAGTTTCAAAATGTTTTCATTATTAAATTATTAATGGTTAAAGAAGAACGAAACGCTGTAACAGTTGTTTACTTTTGCAAAGTGAATTTTTTTATATAATTATTTTTGAAAGAACAATTATTTGAGTTGGTTTTAAAAATGTTTGCTTTAATAATTTTATTTTTCCAGTCCGTGATCGATAAATTTTTAATAGACACTAAAGTTGAATTGGTAGACTTTAAAGCGCTGTTGCTTATTTAATATTAATTACGAACAAGGTTATCGCTTGCCAGACTACTTCTAGCATTAATTCAAGTGATTAGGTTTTACAATGACAATTAAATTTCTGATCCCGCGTGAACCTTTGCTTATTCACTGCAATTGCAATCCATTCGTTTTACTCGAAAGAGGAAACAAGGTCAACGAGCACCTTTCATTAAAATCATGTTGGAATTAGCGCTCCCCAGACACCGAACTGAACGTTAATCAGAGTCCCATTGGAAACGCCATCACAGCCTCGATTCCGAGTGTTTAGGATAGTGAGCCTCGAGAGAAAAAGAGAATCACAATATTATTCAATTGGGTGGAGACTTCTCTATTCAATTTCACTAATGAAAACCTTCACAGGTATGCAAACAGAATCAAAGTATCTTTGCATTGCGCCATCAAATTACGTCATCGTGAGTAATTAAAATACGCCAAGTAATTCTAAGAATTTAAGTTGAGAAGAAAAGATGGGGGGAAAGCTACTGTTTCCTTCTAGCGCCTCGTTTTATAGTGTTACACTAATTGACAAGTTTCTTTCCTTGAAATAGCCTGCAATAAAAGTGCGGTGTGTGCGAGTCTTCGCCATTTTCTAAACGCCAGCTGCTTCATGATGCTCTGCCAATAGCGCAGTATTCGCTTCTCATTTGCTAACGGCATTCGTTAATAGATTAAACCATCAAATATGATCAAATTGTCATAAATATCACTAAGGTGTTACGATAATCTGCACTGGCTAATTGTTACGAACCGTGGAGACAGATTTTTCAAGCTTAAAGAGAAAGACAAATATATCACGTCGATGAAGTGGAGATGAAGCAGATTGCTTGCGAGTAAGAGGCACAGGTTAATTGCTGGCGCTCAGGTGAGGCTAAAGGCGAAACTCATCTCTTACTCTAGTTGACTATGAAATACCCAATGAAATTAAACCAGATGGTTCAACCTTTGCGGTTAAAACTGATACGTAAACAGATGTGGAGTAATAAAAATAAACCGAATTTATATTGGAAAAATGTGAAGTCTCGAATCGCCAAAGACACATGAAAAAAAAATTCTCCAAAAGGGTCATAAAATGTCTATAAAAACAAAATATGAAAAATTATAATAAAAATATAATCTTAGTTTTATTTTCTTTGGTTTTTCATTCCCAACCGGCGAGTAATGCCAGCCTCTAATGTGCGTAGTCGTAAATGACGCCCCGGACAGACAGTAAAAAATTGGTCATTACAAACAACAATATTAGATCATTTTTTTTCGACATATTTCTTTAATTGAAGTAGAAAGAAAAATCGAAAGGAAGGAATGTGACAAAAAGTGTTTATAAAATTTTATGTTTTTGGAAAACGTGTGTTTGAACACTCAATTTATTTCTAGATGTTAATATAAAGTGGTTAGAATAATGATATTTGCGGTTATCAGGAGCAACCATTGCTGCTCGTATTTTATTACTGCCAATTACATGGAATCGAGTTTCTATTTATAATTTCTGCTTACGTAGAGGATTGAGACGAATTGAGTCGCAGGAGAGAAATTAAATGAAATTTAAAAATCTAACATCACCACAAACAACCTGGAGGTAGCAAAGGTGCAGGAACATTCAACAAACTCATTAATGCTCTGATGGAACATTTAATTACAAGAAGCAGCCGCACATTATTAGAGCAAGATGGGACCAGTGAAAATTACTTAAAGGTTAACAAAAATTTTATTTGACCAAAGACAATAAAACATTCAATTCATGTGGATTAAATTAAGCAGATCTCGACGCCAACTGATATCTCATGCAACCACATTTTATGACTGTGCGTTTCCGCAAAACCCTTCAGGTAAATAAAATTGCTTGTTATCTGTTGCAGGTGAAGGGAAAAAAAAATCAATCTCTTCATTTCTGATGATTGTCTTTTGTTCCTTTCATAATAATTACTCAAAATGTACTTCAACCTCATTTGCCACACAAACTGCGTGCAATGCAGGAAAGTTTAATCAGTTTCTTTCTGCTCGTCTGAAATTAACAGTAAGAACAGGGAAAAGAATTACCATGTCATTTACAGTGAAGCACACGTTTTATCACTTAACGCTAAAACTGTTTTAACAGGTTAAGACCTAATCACGAATCCTCCATTATGGTTGAAAGTGAGAAAAGTCAGACCACCAAAACATGGCCGAAAAAAATCCTAATTGCCCAATTTAAACTAGATATACTCGCACTACACACTTTAAAAATACAAATTTACTTGACGCCGGTCTAATCAGTTCTTTACCTTTTCCCAATTAAATTTCAGGGGGAAATACCGTAAAATTCCTTTTATTAGTTTTGCTTGGCGCAATGGAGCTTATATTTTCTTATTCAGGGAAAGAATTGAACAGCTACTTTACTGCATTAAAGAAAGAGAAAAAAAACAATTTAGATTTTTTTCTTTTTTTCTCTTTGTTTTTTTAATTTTCTTAGCTCAGTGAAACCTCAAAGAACCATAAAGTTGATCCCAGGTATGGGAATGTGATTGTTTTTCCTCTTTATGCACAGTTATTTGCATAATTTGTAAGCTTCTCAGAAACGGAGGCAGAATGAGGGAGCCAAGACTGGAGTCGGCCAAAGGCCTATTACGCTACGTTGCAAACAAGATTGAAGTAGAAGTACGAAGCTTCTTCCTCCCGTACAGACTCTTGATCCTATTTGGCCAACTGCACAGAGCTAAGGAGCTTAGTGGGTGGCGATTGTGTTAGCAGCTTCCAACCGACTTTCATCACATGTTAGTCTTTTTTCCATTTGAATTTTTGAGAACAACAGTTGCAGTTGATTAGAACGTCAGTGATGAAGTCGAGAAATCGAAACGCTTGAAAGGAAAGAAATGGCTCGAGAGGCCATTTTCTTTTTTTTTTAAATCCTAATTTGAAGTATCAACTATTTAATTAGGTTGCGGTCACCGAACTAGGCCCGAGATTTAGCCGGATAGATAAACGCTTTTCATCTCATCACCAAATGACAGCTGACTATTCCCATGAAAAATGTGCTCAAAGTTTCCAAATGGAATTATATCTTCATCATAAAATGGTTTGCCATAAAAAGATGATGATGTTACACGGGAATTTTGACATTGAAAAGTGCAAATGATCCTCTCTCTATCTCCCATCAAGGATCATTCATGTGCCACATTTGATCAAGCAGTCTCACATTTGGCATCTGATGGAACATAATAGACTTTTCCAATACGCCAAATGACTTTCTTACAGTTAGCCGCATCAGAAGAAGAAAAGGAAATTCTTAGAGAGAATTGAAATATTTTAACTTCTTTTCCATACTCCCTGATGACTGGGGAGCAGAGGGCTTGTGTGGCATCACTTTGCATTGAAATTGTGCTCATTTCGAGTGTGTTCGATGGAAATGGCCATTTTCATTGCAGCATCAAACTCCATTTGAGATAATATTGTTATACCTAGTAAATAATTCAAGTATGAATCAAAAAAGGAATTAATGTTTCAAATCAACTCACAGCAAAAGGTGAAATGCTCAAAGCTAAACTAAGAAGAAATTGAATTGGATGTAACTGTGAGTAATAGAAAATCTGATGGAAAAATGAAGATGTTCTGCGGTAAACGAATGGCATAAACCTGACTATTCAGGCTCGGTTATTTGATTTATTCAATTTTTGCCTAAATTTATTACAAGTCGTGAAAATTTGTGAAATTGTGAATTTAATTTTTATCACATTTTCTATCATTTTCAATTTAGTTTTTACAAACACCTATCACCAGATTAAGGAGATTTTTTTTTATAGTTTTTCCTCACTGAATTAATCAGATCTATTAAATTGCACTTGACAGATTTTTTTTAGCTCGAATTTACAAAGCTTGAATTTGTATTGATTGAACCGTGTTGGACCTATTTTTAACTCGCTAATAAAGCATAAAGTGCAAGGGAATTCTCCAGCCAGACAGACACTGTAGGCAAATAACAAGTTAAACTATGTCCTCACACCTTTCAAGATGAATCTGGTTTGTTACTGCCCTTTTGCGCCAAACTGGCTACTTAATTTGCTTAATTAGCTAGCTAAACATTTCTGTGACTCACTATAAACAGCCTGGCAGGTAATTCGCCAAAGATGTACACGAAGGGAAATTGCTTCCATCGCTCTCGTCCCTTATGACAGCGTATTGTGACCTGATCAGACGGTTTATAAATGCAGCGTGAAAACCAGTTTCACAGCTTTAATGACGCAATTCAATTTGTCGGCAATAAGTAGTGGTGGCGAGCTGCAGCTGAAACGAGTAATACTGACTTGAAACTGACAGTATGTGAGTGAAGCCTGGCTGACTGTGTTTAATTAGGCCAGAAGCAAGAAAACAACATTAATGTTTAGCCAAATTGGTGGACTTTAGACTTGTCAATCACACGAACGTTTCCTCCGGTTAATTAAATTTTAACAATTTTCATTAGAAGCGACTTCTCGCTATTGGAATAATAATATGGGATTTAATTACATTCGAGTTGCCGTCAATTGGATCGTTTTTTTTTTCTTTTTTAAATCAACTTTAATTTCGTATTTCTTCATTACCGATGACTTGTGTGAGGGGAAAAGCAGTGCAAATGTAATTGGCGACGCATATAAACACAACAGTTCCTGGTAGCAACAATAGAACTAGAATTTGTAGTCTCGCATTACTGGGAACTGATTTCAAATTAACCATGCTGGCTGAAGGCGCCCTTTTGTACGATAAGAGCCCGCAAAGCTATGCATTGTTGTATGATGGCAGAAGTAAAATAAGAGCACAATTTATTGTTCCTATTTTGTCAACAAAGGGGATTTATAAATGTGTAACACATTTCATTAAAAATTAATCGAACTTTAAAAAATAATAAACTCGTGAGGAAGTTTAGTGAACTTGGATCGACAAACACTTAATAACCATTTGTTCTTTAATTGCCGTTTCACGAAAATCGAATGATATTAATATATTAATCATCGTCACTTAGGCTGTGTTGCTTTGGTAACAAATTTACTCGTTAAACGAAGGAAGATAAGCAAAAAAACATCATCTATTATTAAAACCATTGGAAGTCACCACAAATAGCACTAAAATAAACATGAGAGAAATTCCCGCAAGTATTGACTACATTTACCTACGGCTTTAAAGCTGCAGTAGGAATCTCTCTCATTCTTACTATAGTCCAAAAGACTTCCCGCTGTATGAAGAAAGCGATTTATCACTTAGTCATCTTGGATCTGTTACTGCTCTATAAAGGGAAAAGAAAAGTCCATTGCATTAACAAATGTCAGCACAAGTGAATTATACGTTCGGGTGCAATTTCACATGGAGAAGACTTGAATGTCATTAAGCTTACTTGGACATCCACACAAATGGCACCATTTTTTCATTGTGTTTTTTTTTCTACTCCCTTTCTTCCTACTTGGTGTGTCATAGATAAATGGCCAGACCACTGTTTTCACTTCTGTTCATGGGGTTGGGCAGTGAAGCACCTTTGATGACTTTAGGGGAGTGTTTTCACGCTGTTTAAACGTATTTATGGATCTATAAAGTTAAAAGTAATGTTTTTCCTTACAGTAAACAAAATTACAGATATTTTAAACGACAATTACATCTTCAAACGTCTAAACACTACCTATCTCTTTATTTTAAGGAGAAAAAAATGAAATTCCTTTTTAAAAAACCCGTCAACGAGTGAAATTAATTTTCCAGAGACAAAATTAAACATTTTTTTTTACAAATTTTTTTTTTTACAAAGAAAAAGAGCAAATAAGACGAAACACAATTAAAACCATTTTAGCAGCTGAGAAAATGCAGTTAAAATTTTACACTCCATTTCGAATCATCTCTTGTCCATATAACAACATTATTTTTACGACCCAATTATTTATTCTCAATACATATAACTTTTTATTTCACAAGATCAGTCTATAAAGCTTTAAATGTGTTTCCCAGGGAATTCCAATGGACTTTGCTTGAAAGCTAGCGATGTAATTAATTGCTCCCAGATTACTTTCTTTTTCCACTTCTTTCTTTTCACTTTGGGAGGCCATCCTGCAGCTATAATCAATTACCTAGCGTCCTCGGTCTGTCTGCGCATATTTAAATCTCATTACATTTTGACTTAAGAGTTCAAAATGTAATGCTTGCCTCCAAGACATGGAAATTCTATCAAAATAAGATTGGGGGAAGAAAAAAATTATTACTTTTTTTCCAAGCACTGTCATAATTTTGTTTTTCAAAGTAACTCACTTATTAAAACAGTACAACAAATGCAGCCACTGGCCTATTTGTAACGGTAAATGACTATAAACGTGACTTCACTGCAAATTAGACACGTTATTATAGACTCAAAGTAATTTGGTCTTACGAGCAAACTCACGTACGCAATATTGTGTCAAGTAGACACTTTACTCGTGCTGAACAAACTAATGAAAATATTAGTTTAATGCGACAATTACATTTAGATGGAAACTTTGCCGTAAAATTGACACGTGTAGTGGAATAAATAAAATTGCTCATTTTCAAGCTACTGGCTGCTTCTGTTTAAAAAGTGATGAAGTTGCTGTTATTTTCTGAGGGTTGTTCGACAATAAATGCAATTTGACTCTTATTGATGCTTTAAATCGTGATTTGGGAGAGAAAAATAGTTGGAATCGAAATGAAGGAGATAAATAGCCGAGCTAATTGATGTATAACGATGAAAATAATGATGGATTTGTTTTAAATTTGTATTTTGATTCGATTTAGTTTCTACAGATACCTTTCATTAAACCTAATTTTGTAACAGTATCAACTAAAATTATCCAATTTTGCTGTATAATTGCTGAGGTTTGATATTATTAATTTTTCAAATGACGGAGCATTAACTGCATCATAATAAATAAATGTTTTGGTTAAAGATGTTGAGAAGTGTTACGCGGATAAAAGGTAGCTTGTGAATTAACAATCATATTAAATAAATTACAGGATCGGTTAAAGCTGTTACAAGTGGTCGCCTCTTGATTGCGAAATATGTTGCCATACTGGATACATTAACTTCATTAAGACCATGAAATTAAATTAATTACAAAGTGCAAAAAGGGCATTAAACATTAACATTGTAAATGTATTTTTAAAAAATCAATTATGAACTCTGATGGTGTTTTAGTGTTAATTTCCTCCATTTTTAATTTATCTAAGAAGTAAAAGCAGAGAAAAAGCATGTTTTTTTTCCGCTTATACATACTTAAGTCGGCAGGGAAATAATTAAAGTAGACGTTAAAGTAATACAAGGTGACTTCACACCCCGCCGATGGCTTACAATCTTCTTGCTAGCAGCTTAATTACATAGCAACTGCACTTCTTTACCGCTCTGCCTGCCCTTCTTTTATAATTGGTTCTAATCTCGCTCTGCCACACGGGTCTGGCCTGTCGTTTTGATGCTGATGATGGCAGTGGATTCAGCATTTCACAAGCAACAGGCAAGAGGTAATTTCTGTCACCCCCGCGTATATAGTCCGCACGTTCTCATGTCTCGACCTCTGTGACTTTGGTGCCCACAAAACACTTGTCGCAAGGACACAGTTGACACACGATATTGCCTGCTGTATTAAGAAACGCTTTATAAAGCAAGACAGAGATAAATTAGTACAGAAAAGTGGGCGGAAAAGAAGAGATTAGTTGGAAAAAGTTGGTATAGGAAAAAGTTGTAAGTTTTGTATAATTATTTTTTAAAGGCAGTAGATTTTAATAGAGATTTGTTGCAAATGAAATTGAGTGGAAGTGAAAAACAAACTCAATAAATCTAGTTCCATTGTAGAAGTAAGAAACAACAGACATTTTGAAGTGTGTTGCGAGTCGTTCGGACACTAGGGAAATAGACAATGAAATTGCTATCCGAGAAAAACACTCGAGAGAAAACTCATCCTAAAACAACACTTAGAGCACGACCTAAATCAAGTAAAGTTGGTAGCGAAACACGAACCTATTAATCGAATTCAACGTCTTCCAACCAGCAAGGGACTTTTGTTCTCTTACCACTTGACAAATGGATTTAACTGACTTCTAACTGGAAGAGTAGTATTTCAGAAAAAAAAACAACAAGAAAAAGGAAAAGCAAACAAACTGTCAAACAAAACTAATACGATCTTCGACAAGCCTAAATGAACGTTTTGCGCTTGATTTATCGTTTTACACGTTCAATAAAAGCAAAGGAGTCTACTTATCGATGTATATCCCCTTCTTATTCCCGTTTCATGTTTCCTTTATCATTTTAGCACTTGGAAACTGGCGATGGCAGAAGCAAAATGTAAGTTTCTGGTCTGGGTCTAGCATTGGGACCTTAAGGGATATCACTGATTGCTTCCTCACATCCCCTTTATAACCCTGTCAAGAGCTTTGCCCTGCTCAAATGATGGTTCAAGGCACTGAGGGGCGAGTGAGCCGTGAGTGGAAGGGCGGATGCCCATGGGGTCGTGAACTTCGAAGCCGTGTCAGTGAAAGAAGTTTACAACAGAAGAAGAGAAACTATCCTGCGAAATTGCAGCCAAAGTAAGATTCACATGCGATGGCACAAGGTCCTGACAAACGGCCTGTCTCTCATCGACCTCAAATAGGTGAAAGATTTCTTCCGAAGAAGAGATGGTTGCCAGGTCACGTTCACCAACGGGATTTAATTCCCCCACATAGTTGATGTAGCTGAAAGGTTTTTGGTTAGAATCGCTCCACTTTTTCGCGCCATCAATATTTTTTTTTATATTTTAACTAATCTGATCTACAGATCTTTCTTTATTTTTAGTCTATTTTATTTTTTTAACTCATCGATCAGGAGTGAAATAAAAATCCTAGTAATTTATCTAACAATTGTCTGATGCGGTGGTAGTGTGGAATACAAAGCTTCGGTGATCATTTTTCAAGATCCAGCTGTCAATACAATAACAAAGACGTTGCACATCTATTAAGTATTGACAATAACTCATATTTTGGAATATTTAATTAGGAATAACAAAGCAGAAGTTTGTTTTCTTTAAAACTAACTTGAAACATTTAGTCCAGTTCTCATAATTTATCAACTTTCTTAAAATTTCACTGCAAGGAAAAAGAAATAATAGATAATTAAAGCTAAATGTTAGTTAGTTGTTTACTTTTATAAGGAACACCTTTTTAAAATGATTCGTGAGCCTGCTGGACTTTAAGTTAATGCTCTGCTCGTTTATCATGCTGAATTCTGTCTTGCACACAAACACATACGTAAGCCTTTAAGTCCTTCAAAGCTTTTACTACATTCCGCACAATGTTGTTGGTGTTACCTTGTACTCATTTACTTTTTTTTTACTTTTAAGTACGCCCGCTTCAATTTTAAAAAATTGTATTCCAACTTTTATTCTTTCTTCTAGATAAATATAAATTACATTTCTATAATTTATTTTATTTAGTTGGAGTTATTACATTACGTAAACCGATTATATACAGTAGTTGAAGTTTTATATTTGTCATGC